>VUQG01030502.1:0-13651 GCA_015106755.1 Etia nguti | reverse complement strand
GGTGTCATCAGCAAATTTGACAATGATGTTCTCTGGGTGGGCGGGACTGCTGTCAGATGTGTAGAGGGAGTAGAGTAGTGGGCTTAGTACACAGTCCTGGGGAGAGCCAATACTAAGAGTGTGAGGGGAAGAGAGGTGAGGACCCAGTTTCACCCGCTGGGGTCTGTTGACCAAGTCCTTTAGCAGGTGGGCAGCGGGAGCCCCAGGTTGGCTAACTTGGTGATCAAATGTCTGGTATTATTGTATTAAAGGCTGAGCTGAAGTCAGTAAAGAGCATTCTGACATAGCTCCCCTGTTGTTCCAGGTGACTCAGTGCTGTGTGGAGAGCAATGGCTATGGCGTCTTCGGTGGATCTGTTAGTCCGGTATGCGAATTGGTGTGGGTCCAGAGTGGGGGGGAGACAGGTTCTGATGTGCCCCAGAACCAGTTTCTCAAAGCACTTGGTGATGACAGGGGTTAGTGCAACAAGGGTATATTATACTATTATATACATTATATTGTAGTATTCCAATATTTCTTCCTTGAAACATTTCTCCTGGCAAAATTCACAAGAGTTCATTTACATTGGTTGGATTTCTGGCACAAACCTGGCTTTTAAGTGTAGTCCTCAAATTTCCAGTAGGCTTGAGTTTGGGGCTTTTGAAATGTCATTCCAGGAGCTTAATGGAACATTTCTGAACAACTGCAGTCCAAGATCATCTGTTCAAATAACTGCGTAAGTACAAGTTATCCAAATATGTCATCACTTTGCCAAAGTCTAAAAAATGAATAAAAAATGGGTCTGAGGGTTCTCCTCCAAGAAATTTGGAAGATTAAATTCCCAAATTCTTGCCTTAAGGTCATTTTTAAAAATGTGCTAATTTTTGTATTTCTACTGTGGGAATGTCTGTGTGTTAATTCAACATACTGTAATGCAGCAAAGCAAAATAAAAGTCCTATGTTTCTATGATTTTATTTGTAAGAATAAAAGTAGTAAATAAATACTGTGAACACCCTCCATCTGCCAAAACACTCGATCACAAAACAGATCACTGGGTGCGGTGATTGGCAAAATTGTGCTCACCAAACACATGATACAAACCTTTAAACTGAATAGTTTCTTTTTTAAGTTAGATGCAATCAGTAGCATGTCCCACACTGTGCCACGTAATCAAACTTTGCCCTGCATGTAATTGTCGACATAGTGTTAAACAACAGTAGTCTGGTGATTTTTTTAAATGCACTTTAAAAAGGGAAACTTACATATAATCTATATTAATTACACATAAAGTGAAATGTTATAAGCATTTTTGTTCTTTTAATTTTGGTGATTATGGCTTATAGCTTTATGAAAACCAGAAATACAGTAGTTCACTTATTCAGTTATTATTAATTAAATAATATTAATTGATAATCAAATTAATTTCTTTATCAATTCATTTTCAGTGTGAGTGGATTGGGATTCAAAAAGCATAAATACAGCATGTCGCTTGTTCAGTACACTCATCCACAATCACTGGAAGACTGCTGACTTGACAGCTGTCCAGATGACGATAATCAACACCCTCCACAAGGGGGGCCAAGTGAGCCACAGCAGGCCATTGATGGAAAGACTGGCTGTTCACGGAGTGCTATAACAACGCATATCAGTGGAAACCTGACTGGAAGGCAAATGCAACAGCGATGACCGCTGGCTCGAGAGGCTCAAATCAACTTTCTCGAGACAAAAGTCGATTCGAGAATTACTCAGGGCTTCACAGGGAGTGGACTGAGGCTGGTGTCAGAGCATTAATAACTACCAACTGTTGTGTCCTAGTAGCAAGCACTCCTGAACCAGATACAGTGCCAGAAGAGTCTTACCTGGACTGAAGAGAGAAAGAAATTTTGCATTTCATTTGGAACTCAAGGTCCTGGAGTCTGATGGAGGAGTGGAGAGGCACAGACTCCAAGGTATGAGAAGTTTCTGGGTGCATGGCATCTGCTGGTGTTGGTGGTGGTTAGTCCAAAGTCAACTTAGCGTCTACCAGGAGATTTTAGAGCATGTCAGCTTCCACCTGCTGACAAGCTGATTTCTTTAAGACCTGCCCGCAGTGCCAAAGCTGCAACTAAATGATTTGCTGGCCACGTTATTGCTGTGCTTGATGGACCAGCCAACTCACCTGATCTGAACCCCACAGAGAATCTCCGAATATGAGGCATCATCATGAGGAAGATAAGAAATACACGACCCAAAAGAGCTGAAGGCGGTTACCAGTTTGGCTCAGCGACTGAGCTAATGAAGATATGCAGCTGCCCAGGTTGGACTCTGACCTGAGGGTCTTTGCTGTGTGTTTTCTTGTCTCTTCTTCACTGATCTGTCTAACAAAGACTAGAAAGCCCAAAAGAGACAAATAGAAAAAAAACCCCAAACTGGTAACACATTAGAAGTACTACAACCTGATCACCTCTAGCTTATGCTGCTCTAATTCATGGTAAAGGAGCCCAGACCAAGTACCGTGTGAAATGAACATACAGTACTTACAGAAGTTGGACATTTCTGTAATACTAGTTCTTTTTTTTACCTTATAAAATACTCTAATAATCTAATAGAAATACTGGATGGATTTTTTTACGCTATAATTATTCAAATTAAAGCTTAAAAAAATGCTCAAATGATTTCACTTAACATCCACTGAATACAGAATACATGAAAGCTTATCTTTTTTTAATTAAAATGCACTAGAATTAAGTTTTTCATGATTATCAGTCGTTCAAACAAAATCAGTTTGTCCTTGATCATCGTCACTGAACAACTGAATAATGTAATTTTATTATTGTCTATTATGTCATACTGTCATATGATTTTTTTTTTTAAGTCTCGTGACTGTATTGCTGTTCATGCCACCACTTACAGTAAAAATGAAAATAAAAGTTTCTTCATAACACTGTATTGTGCAACTCCTGAAACCAGAATGTCAGCTTCTTTATTGGAATCTCTGCTGCGTTTCAGTCATTTCTCCCTTTCTTCTATTCTATCTGATGAAAGTAAAAACCACATCATCATTATCATCATTATTATTACCGTAATATAAGATTCCACTGTAATATAACACAATGCAACAATGACAGAGGCTGGAGTTTGAGAACAGCACGACAAACGGGAGACAGGAAGTTGGGATTTTCTGCAAAGTTTACTGACAGTTACGGTTCGAAGGAAACAAATTGTGGAAACCACACGTGGTCAAGAGAATTCTCCAGAGTCCCGTGACGAGTAAGGACGATGTAAAGAAGGCAGTTTTCATTATGCTCAAATGATGGTCTTCACGTGTTGTTGTCGTGGCAGGGACACATCACATCACAGGTTGGTGCAGGAGAAGCTACTGAGAAATATCAAAAGCATCAGTGGTTCCCAGATGGTGTGCCAAGACAGTCTCATGGGTTCCTTTAACTTTGGTGTCAACCTCATATTATTATTAAAACTGCACAAAAGGAATGAATCAGATCTAAATGGACTAGATTAGCACACATGAAATCATCTGACTACTAACACGGAGGTTACGCAGGTCCCCTTTTTTCACCTCACCTGTAGGTGTCATGCTAGATCCAGGTGCTGCAAATGTTCCAGCAAATCATATTTCACTGGAAACATGCGCATGCATACATTTAGACTCCCAGCCTAACTGAGTAACGGAGGACAGTAGGTAACCAAGAAGCTAGTGGTTACTGTGAGTGAAACCCAGAGTCTAGAAAAAGTCTGGTCCAGAACTGAGTCCAACAGAGCATCTTTGGAGAAACCTGTGCAGTAAGGCTGAACGCTCAAAGAAGAAAATTAAAAAAAAGAAAGATGCGCCATGCTCGAAGGATAATTCCCACCGAGAATTAAAAATAGAATTGCGCAAAGGAACCTTAAAATATATTAAATACTTATATAACTACCGCGTTATATAACACGGTAATTAAATTTGTGTCTGTTTGTCTGCTCAATGTAGGGAGTAAAAAGTATAAAACATAAAGAAAATATGAGGAAGCACGAAATGAAACTACCAGACCTAACTTGCTTTACACTGGAGCCAGTGTTGTAAATGTTGGCGTTAAGACAAAATGGTTCCCCATAGAAACACCGAGTATACCTGGGAAAGAACTAGAAAGTAAATCCAGTTCTTCGGCACACATAGAAGGAGGCATTTTAAGTGCTTTTCGTTCCTTTCTGTCACGGATCGTGAAAGAGACTCAAATGTAGATTTAAAGATTTAATTGAACGCTTTTTGCACTATTTGCAGTTGTTCGGAAATTTACTGAAACCGTGCGATTCACAAGTGTTCTGTTCTCACGGGTTTTTGATTCAGTTAAGCAGTAATTGCTTTTACAGGAGAGGTTGCAGGTGAGTCTTCTCGGTTTTCACAGGCACAGCTGCGTCTAAGGGTACTCATTTTCTCAACAGGCCGGGGAGCTGGTGAGTATTTCTTTGTGTGTAGAGTGCACGGGGAGGTTTCCCCAGAATGGAGAGGCAGGCGGGCACACAAGGATAAGATCAGCAGTCCAATGATCCAGCAAGGAAAGGGGAGGAGAACCATTGGAAGTGTAGATTAATATCAGTTGTGCGTGGAGTCTGGAATCTGGCAGCTACAATTACTACTTGTACAAGATAAGTACAGTTACATCATGAAGATGCCCACACATGTATGTACACAACAGAGAGATAGAAAGAAAGCAACCTGAGAGGATGTCAGGATCATGACAAATAACTCCACAAAACTACATAACTGTCAAGAAGTCTCGAGCCACCACTCTTCTTTATATTTTGTTATGAAAATTGGAAATAGTACAGGGACTTACTGAAACATGCAAACATACATGAAAATACAGAATACAATACAATTAGCTTGAAAGTCAATGTTTGGTATGACCATCTTTATTCTTCAACACAAGCTTTGGTGTAATTTCTTTAAGTAGTCTTCTGGAATAGTTCTCCAGGCCTCTTGAAGGACCTTCAAAGCTCTTCTTTTGGCGTTTCTGCCTTTTCTTCTGTTCTCTGTCAAGATGATCCCACACTGCTTCAATAATGTTGAGCGTTGAGGTTCAGGCTCTGAGGAGGTCGATCTGTGTTTTTGCTGAAAATGCTGAAAATGAAGCTGTTTCCGATCAAATGCTTTCAAAATGTTACTGCGTGGTGGATCAAAACCTGACAGTACTTGATGAGGCTTCAGGGAAACAGTAGATGGATCAACTGAAGGGCCGGATGCCTCTCTCAGGTCCAAATTTGTATCTTTGGCATTTTTCATAGATTCCGCTAAAGAAATGGGAACAAATCATGTGTTTTTGCGACAGACTGCTGATAACAGAGGCCCTTTAAATTTGGTTCTTTGCTAAGTTGTCTGTTATGAGCAGACACTGGCCCATCCTTTGAGTTAGGTATCTTTTTTAATGCTTGAATCGTTCATGCGTCAGTGGTCAGTAACTTAACAAAACAAAACAAAACAAAAAAGTAAGAAATGTTCCCCTGAAAATGTTCATGTAGCTTGACTGGACTGAAAATGAGTGGAGGAAAAAAACTTAGAGACATGTCCAGAACGAAAAATACAAAGGAATGAGGGGTGGCTCAAGACTTTTGCACTGCACTGTGAAATAAAAACGCATAACAAGTCATGATGTATATTTCAAAGATAAATATTTTTTACTTTATAAACGCAGGCAGCTATGCAGATTTTTCACTCCATAAACTCAAATCTGTTCATGTAAATGTAGAACTGCGGCTCACTCTGCTGTGGAAACTCTGAGTATCACCTCCGGTTGAAGTCAAGTTAAAAGACACTTCAATAGTTTGGTATTTTGTTGTGTGTGTGTGTGTGTGTGTGTGTGTGTGTGTGTGTGTGTGTTGACAAAGATGGAAAGGAAGAAGGAAGCGCTTCATTCTCGGCCCCACGGGGGAGTAGTTCTGGGCTAGAGGTTACTGTACACATTATATGCTGCTTACTGGCAGAGGCCAAGTTCATTGTTGCTCACACACCGCTGCATGTGACTGTCATTTGCAGACCACAGACGGCAGTTGACACCCCTGCTCCTACACCAGCGTTTCTCATCGCATGGCTCTGTTTACGCATATATAGGTGAGAGGAAGTCTGCCTGAAGCTCAGCGCAAAAACTGGAGATGTTCTGGTTCGAGCAAGGTCTGTGCGCCCTGCCAGCGTTCCTGGTCGTCTGGTCCTCCGCCACTTTCATTATTTGTTATATCATCGCGATTTACAGGCAAGACGTCGATGTAATCTTCCCATACATAAGGTAAGTTTATTTGAAGAGCTCACACAAAGCAGCCTTTCTTTCGTGCTCAACCTGATTCGGAGCTATGGAAAAGGTTTCATGAGAAAACGTCTTAGTTTCGGTTTCTTCCGCGATAACTTGGCTGGTGCCCAAACTCCAGCTGCGTGTAGCCTGCGCATCTGTTTATTTTAGGAGACTAGCGTTCTTTCACTTCGCTTTCAATAGAAGACTTTTATGTTAAGAAGAGGCAACTAAATGTTTGATATTGTACAAAACACAGCCACACAACCACGTATTGTCTCATATAACCCGAAGTCAGGACTGAAAATCTGCACGGGTCTTTATTCTTTTTCTTTTCTTTCCAGCGACACAGGTGTCAGCCCCCCAGAGAGCTGCATTTTTGGTCTGATGACTTTTATTTCTGCATGTGCAGGTATTTGAAATTCCAGTGTGAACATCTGCAGTGTCATCTCTGTGAACTGACTCTTTTTAGGCAACTCTGGGCTTTCCCTAAGGAGGAAGCATGCTTTCCAAAGATGCTTCTCACATTTCCCTTTTTTAAGAAAATGAAAGTACAATTCATGGACTAGGGTAAATATGTAGGTTTGCGCACTCTCGTGACTCTCTGTGTCTTTTGCACAGGTGTGGGCACAATTTATGCCAGATACAAGCACGTGGAATTGCTGAGGGAGGACGCCACTGATGTGAGCTCATGCCTCAATAAAGCAGCGCTTTGGCTTGGTGTGATCTCATGTTTTGGCATGTGCATTGTTGCTACTTTCCAAGTATGTACTCACATTTAAATCACATTTAACACATCACAACTGATTCAGTGTAATTACAAGTGGTGCCTTTTCTTTTCTTTTTTCTTGATTGCAGGAAACAGTAGTGCAAGTAGTTCATGATATTGGAGCAATACTGTTTTTTGTCTGTGGCATTGTGTACATTATCCTCCAGTGTGTTATATCATTTCGTGCCTATCCATATGGGTCCTCCAAGAATGTGTGTTGTGTGCGGGTTGCTATCGCCACCCTTGCTGCTGTGGCATTTGTACCCAGTATCCTTTATGAGTGTTCAAATGTCTGTGTGATTTAACTTTCTGATGACAATGATGACGATGATGATGAAGCTTTTATATATCAGGACTTAGAAAAATAAGTAATCTTGTCCTTTTTAGGTTTGAAAATTATTTAAATACAACTTTAGATGAACATAATATGTGACATTTTATACTGTCATTACTTATTTCAACAAAAACTGAGCTGAAATGCAGAAGCAGTGTAGGACTACACCTTTTTTAGTAGTTCCTCACATCGTTGTGGTGGAATTTTGGCTAGCTCTTCTTTACCACATTGCTTTAATGCATTTGAAAATGTGGGCAGTTCTCTTAACTCTTTCCCTTGAAAGCCTACTTGGAGTAACCCTTGAAGCGCTTTTCTGAACTGAGTGGTTTCTGTCATATTTCAGGGCTGTGTATAGAACAAAATGACTGGGTTTGCCCAAGTGCCCAGGTCCTGTGGCTACAAAACTAGCCAAATCATCACCCCTCCACCACTGTGCTTGACAGTTGGTACGAGGTGTTTGTGCTGAAATGCTTTGCTGATATGCAATGCGACAATCTGTATCATTGTTACAGACTGTTGTCACACCTGAATGCTCCAGACTAGAAAAACACCAACACGTCTGCTTTTATTGAGGCACTCACACCTGCCGATGACCAGTTATTCATTTACATTTGTTATCAGAACCTGGCTGCTACTTACCATTTTAATTCCTATGGAAGCAGTGAAGGTGTACTTAGTTTTTCATGCACTGCTTTTGTGTTGTTGCTCAGTTTTTAAATAAATAATAGCACAGTGTATGTTATGTGCTATTCACTTGAAATTAGCTAAGGCAAAGTTTGTTTCTATAGCACATTTAAAAAAAAAACCTTAGTTATACATAATATACAGTATACATAACAGCCAAGGGTTTTAAAATGATTGAGAGACTGGGCAGCTCTTATAAGAAAAGGTAAGCTATTATATAGATTAAGAGCCAGCACTGAAAAGAGTATATCCCCTGTGCTTTTAAGCCTTGATTAGGACTTATTTAAGAGCAGCTGGTTCATAGACCTCAGTGCTCTGGTAGGATTGTAGGGTTTCAAAAGTGTGGCACCAAACCATTGAGACTCTTAAAACCAAGTAAGAGAATTTTAAACTGGATCCTGAAATGGACTGGAAGCCAGTGTAAGTAGGCCAGTGTGGGTGTAATGTGTTCACGTCATTTCTTTCCCGTCAAAAGGCGAGCAGCTGCATTTTGAACAGCTTGCAGGCAATAAAGTAATTACTGATCAGAGTCAACATATAAAGAGTTTTAGTAGTCTAAATAAGAAATAATAAAAGCAAAGTCAGGCTGTATTTACATAATTTTAACCCCTGCTGAGGACTGGCAGACTTTTTATCACAACCTGATATATAAAACCCTTTTTTTTAAACTTTATTTTTCTCTTGGCTATATGTCAATATACATGCACGACCTGCAGAATATTATGATTTGTGTCATTCCCTGTATTGACTCCAACCAGTGTTTTCCTTCATGGATAACTCAGCTGTCATCTGTGCATTTTACGTGAAACAAACTGAGCTGCACAGACAAAAGGATGACGAGGTAGGCCACAGTGTGTCAGCACGTTGCATCAGATCACAGGGCAAATCATTAGTAGAACCTGATCAGGAATAAAACTTATAGTATAAAGTGTCAATAATGGGGGGTGGGGGGTAATAGATAGATCCTACAAATGTTCCCCAACATGTCAGTGATGATTTTTGGTAAATTTACTATCGGAATTAAATGGAAGTGAGTGCATAACGCAAACTTCTCACTACCATGAGTCAGCTGAAAGAACCAGAAACCTTTCGTGGAAGTTAAGCAAGTCTGAAAAGTAGCAGAAGAGAAAAACAGATAGTGATGCAAATAATGTTTAAATGCCGATATCAGATGATATGTGAGAACTGTCTACTGTTGCCATTGTCCATTTTTCGTCTGTGCTGGCTAAATGTGTGTGTTCTAACAGTAAACTAGTGAAAGTATATTTGAGCTCATTGGACAGGGAAATTCCAACATTTATAGACCAAATATGTATTATTATTAGATGTATAGAATATGCTGATTTAAGCATCTGTTTCCATCGTGCAGGACTATCCCTTCCATATAGCCAGTGCAGTATGCGAGTGGATTGTTGCCTTTACCTTTGTCTTCTTCTTCTTCACATACATTCCTGATTTCAAGGTCAGTATCTCACTATCAAATACAGTATATAGTTTTTTAATGTATATTTATTCATTTGCTAAAATCCTTCTTTCTTTCTTTCTTTCTTTCTTTCTTTCTTTCTTTCTTTAAAATTCTCCTACAGTTCTTTACCTTACGGGTGAAAGCAGAACTTGAGGATTAGTCTTGGAACATTTTTGGCCAGAAACATTAAGATAAATATCAGTATTTACATTTTATGTATGTATCTCTATTCCCGTCCAATTTCCTCTGGCTGAAATTTTGATAGAATACAGTATTTACTTAAAATTATATGTATTTATGTATTTTGGTACAACTGTCTGTCTGTCAGATGTGACAGATGAAAAACTATGCAAATACTGTATCATTGCATTGTTTTTACACAAACTATTTCCAAGTGTACTTAATGTTGCCTGTTTACTTTGCTGTTGCCACACCAGCATGACGCATCCTGTGAGAGCTGTGACTTTACATAGGAGAAGTTAATCACACAGTGAGCACATGATCAGTGCACACGGGGTTAAATGACAATACCACTCAGGCCACTCAGTATGTCTGTGGCTACTTGGCAGTCTGACCTGTCTTTGACTGACAGTAAATGTGTACTAGTTGTTGGTTTTGTACAGAAGTTTATGAATTCCCAGTTATATTGAATGACCACATTATTGCAACATCAAATTAAGCAGGAAAAACTCCTGCTGTGGATGCTCAGATTCAGAGTTTTGGTTTTGGTATTTGAATCTGTCCACTCCACATTGTTGACTCATGAAAACTGAGTCCAACACGGCATTTCTGACATGAGTTACTGTATACTGTTCACGTTCTCAGTCATGCTAGCTGACACTCCGATATCATCTGTGCTGCAGCTACAAATGTAAAGTTTCATACAGGCAATGGGAATTATGCTACTTTGTAGTAGGAATTATACAATATGAACCAAAAGTAAAGCTGGAATTATGGAGGTTCGTTCAGTGGGGCTTCTGGCTGGTTTTTCACTTGTAACCTTACATTGTATGGTTTTAATCTAGGCAGAAGTTTCTGGTACCAAGTATGGATCTTGTACCTAGTAAGAAAAATATATTTTGTCAAGTGTGTAAGGTAGGAGTCATGGATCATTATAGGTGTGCAGGCTGACTTTAAAGTAAGGATGTCAAACTTTAGACAACTTTGATCTTAAATGGGCTGGACCAGTGAAATTACATGATAAATATGTAAAATCATAGAAAAAATCTTGGCAATTTATTACCCAGACAGATTTTGTTAATTTAAAGATAATCTCCTGTTTTTTCAGTGAACCCACTGTCAAAAAACATAAATTTATATAGACGACAGTGAAAAAACAGGAACTTGCTGTCATTTCCTTGTTTATCTATTAATTACTTTGGCGTTGTATATCTGACAAGCTCAAAAACATATCAGATTACAGTTAAAAGTACAAAGTCTATGCACTCCATCACATTTTCCAGACCTGCCAATTGGCAAATTGGAGTCTGGATTCTGCCCCCTGGCCTTATGTGTGATACCCCACACATAAAGGGTGTTGGACTACACCCATCTTCAAAAATTGATTTTAGCAGACGAGTGGGGTGAGACATTTGTGGCATTGCAGCTGGCATAATCTGGTGTTATTTATTATTATGCACTTTTAGATGTTTCGCAAAGACGGACCCAAAAATTGAGAACCACTGTTTTAGCCAAAATCAGCAAGTAAAATCACTGGGAGACTAGAAAAGGGCTGTAAAACTCTGGGAAAAATGTGAGATTTAGGGATTGTTACACAAAAGGAACAAGGGAACGCAGTAACACACTGGAAGGCTACTTGAAAGTCTCATTACCTTTAATCTCTCAGAGAGAGAGCTATATGCAAGACATGCAAGCTGAGAAAAGTGGTCAAGTTTTATCAGAGCAGCAGGCACATACTTCTGCTGAACTGCTCTCGACAGCTGGAATAAACGTACTGTACATTAAAGAAAAAAAGGATCCTGTGCGGTAATGTATGCAGGTCGTAACCATTTCACTACAGGTATTGTTTTGATAAAAGGGAAACATTTTTTGTGTTTTTTTCTGAACTACTTTTGTACTTTTGCTTATAAAATGATGTACACCACAGATTGTAATGCACAGCTGAGCTGAAAAATAAAAGCACATATTTAAAAAAACAAAAAAACCAAAGTGTATGAGTGTTTATTAAAGACACAATCACAGATCCAGCAGGGTGTTTTTCCAGTAAAGTACAACTCCACACTTATCCCACTACAATTTAGCGTCCGTTAAAGGACATCTTATCCCTGACAGCGATGACATGATTGGCCCTCTTTCGGATTCTATGCATTCTCAGGCTGGTACCCACAAGTTCTGAGTCACTCAATGACGAAGAGTCTCACTTCCTACCAACAACAATCACCACAAATAAGACTGCAGTTCACACGTCCCCTGTAGAGGTTAGAGCATAACTCTACAAAACCGGATGAAGATCAGGGGGCATGCCATTGGACTGACTGGCTATAGAATTTATTAGCATTCAGTGTCTTAATAGTTATTAATTTCTCTGTATCAAACATCAAAACTTAAGAAGCTTTGAGAAACTAACATTTTTCAAAGAATTTGCAACAAATAACAAAAAGAAAATAGTTTTGTTACAAATTATTAGATTGAACTAAATGGTTAAAAGTGCACTAGGCAGTGCTGCAGGTACGGATTTAAAGTCTTGATAAAGAATATTTTATTCTGAACAGCAGCCTCTTTTTCCATCAAGGTTACACAAGCATCATTATCACGATGATCTTTCAATATCAAGTGACACCAGGTCCCATATAATCAAAAAGATTACTGCGTAACTCTTACCATTATTGGAGAATAAATAATTTCTGAATAATATGACAAATAATAGCTGCTTTTGCTTGTAATCAACAAGTGTTTATGTTGTGACATCTCCGAAAGAAAGCGCTCTGATACCTACATTTGTTGCTCGAGTAAGGGTGGTGTGGACACTTATACTAAATTTAATTTATGTAATGTAAAATCATCTTTTCACCTCCATCTCTTAAAAAAAAAAATAATAATAATAATACCATACATCATACAGAGTGAGGAAATTATTTGTAATACGTGAGTCTGATTAGCAGCTGCAGAGGAACTTTTCCTTTGTGTGTGTTGATGTAGGTATGACAGGCTCCATGAATGCAGATCAGTCACAGGTTTCTCATTGAGCCTCTGTCCTCCTCCAAGTACGACACGTTGCTTGCTCTGCCCGTAACGGCTGGGTAAACACAGACCTGAGGGCAGCTTGAAAGAGCACGCAAGAGCTGACACCTGGCTGATGAACGCATCAGCCAGCACATTCAGGAAGTCATAATCAGGAGTGTAATACAAACATTAGGTCAGATAGTTAAGCACTTTAGAGTGGAAAAAAATATGCATTTATACTATAACACATTTAAGAAGTGTGAATCTTCCCACTTAATTCTTTGTCTTGATACATGCTCAATCATCCAGGTAAGTAAATCCTAAAAAGCTGATTCTGTTCATCTGGACGTAGCGTTTTCAGAGTGGCCTCCTCCGCAGTCTATTTACACCTACAGGCCAGTGGACACTCTGTCAATGATGAGGATGTACACATCCTGGACAGGGAGGAACGCTGGTTTGAGCGAGGAGTCATGGAGGCCATTTACGTGAAAAGGGAAAGACCATCTCTGAATCGAGGAGGGGGCCTAAGGGTACATCTTTCACCATCTTACAATGCTGTGATTGCAGCCATTTCCCAACTCTCTGTGAATAGCACTCATGGCCATTGATCAGTGGCCACTGATCAGTGGTTGTTGATCAATGGCCATGAGAATTTGCATACTAATGATCAAGGAACTGACCTCCCAGCCCATTGTTCCTTCAGTGGGCTGGTTTCAGTCATTATGCAAATGTACTGTTTATAAGATTGGGGAAACCTGCAGTCAGCTGAGACTGAAGAAGTCACCTGGATGAGTGACGAAACGTTTCTCCCACTGAAAACGCTACGTCCAGATGAACAGAATCAACTTTTTGGCACTTACAGTGGCTTGCAAAAGTATTTGGCCCCCTTGAACTTTCCCACATTTTGTCACATTACAGCCACAAACATGAATCAATTTTATTGGAATTCCACGTGAAAGACCAATACAAAGTGGTGTAC
>VUQG01030500.1:0-10567 GCA_015106755.1 Etia nguti | reverse complement strand
ACTTCTTTCTACAGTGAAAAATTAAACTTCAAATCTGAGCAAGCACCGAGCACGCTGCCACGGGAATGTGAAATTCACAGAGCCTCCCCGGACCCTCCCACTGACATGACCGCTGCAGCACCGGGCAAACCTCCACCCGCCCCACTCCTGCTAAACAGGTGAAAATAGATTTAAGAGCGACAGGACTTTGTGCCACTGAGTCTTTGATTTTATTTATAATCTGCTGTGTTTTACTTGCATCTATTTGAAAGAGTGAGTGTAAACACAAAACATTATTTTATTTTATATGCTGGAATATGCAGGAAATAGGTTTAAATGTTAAAGAAATTTCTTCAAGTCAAAGACTGTTGCATATAATTTAATTTTTGCTTGATGCATAAAGTTAAAAGATTAAAATTAATAAACAAGTTTTAAAAAGATACTTTTTCATTTGATTTGACGATGGATTATGGAGAAAAAATAGAACTGGGCTGAAAGGTCTATTGCTCTATTACGTATTCAGGTTGTGTATCATGTTTTTAAGAAGTAACTAAGTAATAAAGTAACTAATTACTTTTGAAAATAAGTAATCAGTAAAGTAACGTACTTTCTTGGATAAGTAATTAGTAACTAATTACTTTTTTCTAAGTAACTTGCCCAGCACTGGTCACCCGTCTTTGTTAGGCCTCCCTCCTGTTACTTTGTCTTTGTGCTGCTGTTACGTTTTCTTGCATTTCTTTTTTTTACTTTTTTGCTTGATTTTTTGTCTTTGTGCAGTGCCTTTTATGACTTTTTATATGATTGAATGTGTTTTGTCATTTGACTACCTGCAGGTCTGCCTTGGATTTTTGACTGTGACTATTTCATGTCACGTGCTGTAAATATACCAGGATTTTAAGGCATTTTTGTGAAAACATAATATGCACAAAAATGCCCTTATGTTATGTATAATGCTTGAGTGGTGCTTATTTCTTCATGCTTTACAGTTCATTTCACAGTGTAACAAAATATATATACAAAAATTTTAACAATAATACATTTAGAGAAAAAAATGGTAAAATGATTAAAAACAGCTGTAAAAAAAAGGAAAGAAAAATACTAACTTTAGATTTTTGAATTACAATTTTCTACAAATTACGTAAATAAATAAACAAAATTTCAGTCTTATAACAAACAGTATGCTGAAATAATCTATGTATCTTAATGAGGACAGAAAATAATAAATAAACTGGAAATCTGAATCATGTTAGCTATGTGAGAAATTAAATTATAATAAATTCAAGAACCTTATTTTTCCATTCTTTTCTTAAGAAATTAAGAAAATTAAGAAAAATACTAACATTACATTTCTAAATTACACTTTTAAAAGAATAATATACAAATATAATCAAATCTTATATATAATTTAAAGACAATTTCTTAAAGTCAAGCCAAAGCTGAAGAAGATGACATATACATGCATGTGATTAACATTAGTAAAGTAACATTCATTTAGTAAAGTAAAAACAAGGGTTTTGACATAAACAAGACTAGAAAAAAACATCTACAGTGTGACTGACAGTGAGGTGCTTGTCAGTCGTTGTTCCACTGTGATGCTGGGGTTGTTGATGAGCCACAGAGTGAGTCTGTGCCACTGTGGTAGTCTTGAGGCGCAGTAATACACAGCTGAATCTCCAGGCTCCACTCGCTTTATGTGCAGACTAGAATTACGCACCTCAGGACGTGACATGAAGTACTTTGTTTCATTAAATGGAGCTTCAGTGGCTTGAATACCTTTATTAATAGAATACGTTAGCAGCTGCATTTGCCTAAAGTCTGTGTGTTTGTACCAAAACATGTATAAATATTCGTCATTATCCTGTTCACATTGCAGCGTCACAGATTTCTCTCCTTCACGGCTGAAAGTAAAAGGTGGCTGATATATTTTCACACTGCAGCAGAATCCTGGAGAATGAAGAAGACAAAAAAAGTTAATTAAAGGGTTTGGCGTCGAGATCAATTCAAGTAAAACAAACAAACAAACAAACAAAAACAATTTTCTTACTGGAAAACAGGAGAAGTGCTAGAGAGAAGAGCTTCATGTTCATTAGGGTTCATTCAAAAGGAATGTTCACGCTCTTGAGTGTTTCCTGAGTTTTCTACGAGTGCTCCACCCACAGTCACTGAGAACAGCTACAGCCCTGCCCATGACGGAGTGGCCTCTGTGGGGAGGCTGCTGACTGCTAATTCAAGTTAAGCATTATAAAAGGCTAATTAATTAGCAGAAAACCTTCAGTTCAAGTTCAAATTAATTCCACCTCAAGGTGCTTTATACTGCAAGATAATAAGCAGTAAGGCAGAATACTGACTGTAGTGGAGTGGCCAGAACAGTTTCTGGATATGAACCCTGCTGAGCTGCTGTGGGAGCAGTTTGACTTATTGATGGTAGGGAGGAAGCTCAATGAAGGCAATCTTGTAGGAGATGTTCCAGGAAGTGTGCGGTTAAATGTCACCAGATTACCTTAAAACATCAGCTGTAATGCGTAGGAGCTGCCAGACTGTAATTGCTGCAAAAGGTGGTTTTTGATGAGGGCAAAGTTTGAAGAACACGTTCATTCATTCATTCCTTTTGAGCAGTATTATATATATACATATATAATCTTTGTGAGGTGGAGTAACACCATTGCTTTTTGAAAAATTCACAGAAGAAAAGATTAAAAAGTGCATTTTGGGTTAACTGTCCAAAGTACATTGTTGTTGTGCCATCACTGTCGTCTCACAGCAAGAACAATTTGGAGATGAATGTGTTGGTCCTCTGCAGGTGCTGATATAAGTGCAGGTGGTTGTCCGTCACTCTGTGGTAAACCTGTGATGGGCTGGTCCTCTGTCTACTCAAAAGCTTCAGTGCCCCCTCAGTCCCTGCCCTATGGCCCTAGTTAGATATGCAGTTAGTGGACTGAAGAATGTCCTTTTCTTTTTCAACCAAATTTCCTTTCTTTCCAATGTCTTAAGAAGATAACTTTTATAACCTTTCACTTTTCAACCATTTTCAATGTTATGTGGACATCAAGCAAAGTTTGTCTTTGGCTAGGCTTCATTGCAGCACACTCTTCAAGATTGTCTGCTGCAATACTGTAGTGATTGACCCGACACGTTGTATCACTTTGAGGAGTGTTTATTGCAAATCGCACAAAATGCTTTGTTGACAGGTTCGGCACCTGGTCTCCAGCACTCACACCTTCTTCCCCAGGTCTCTGGCTTCACTCTAGTGCAGGGGTGGGCAACTCCAGGCCTCGAGGGCCAGTGTCCTGCAGGTTTTAGATGTGTCCTTGATCCAACACAGCTGATTCAAATGGCTAAATTACCTCCTCAACATGTCTTGAAGTTCTCCAGAGGCCTGGTAATGAACTAATAATTTGATTCAGGTGTGTTGACCCAGGGTGATATCCAAAACCTGCAGGACACCGGCCCAGAGAAGGTGAGTACCACCACCAGAGCAGCCACATAGAACCCTGACAGATTCTCCATGCTGGTTTGTGTCTGACCTCCTGCTCTCCTCATGTGCTTTGTGAAGGTCAACATGGCATCTCTAAAAACTAGACTTGAGCGATGAGAGACGTTGATCTCTACAAAGCTGCTGCAGAAATATGCTGTCTCCTGCTAATTTTGCTATCATCCTACTGAAGGCAACATACAGCATGGCTGCACCCGGCACAATCCCATTGCTATGCTAACCTATTTTTTGAGTGTCCAGTACTTCAAATTCAGCTACTTAAACCTAATACTGTAAGTGCTTTAATTTAATGTAAAACGTATCCTGTCTTAGGCCATTCCTGAAAATGCCCGCGAATGGCCTAGTTTTTCAAAGGAAGCTAGAATATTTGTATAAAATATAAAGGTGTGTTGAGAGAAAGCTCTCGATTGTTGTCACATTCCTGCATCTCATAGTCCACAGTTACAGGAACAATCCTGACCTGAAAAAAAAGTCAGGATTCAGGAGTAATAATAAAATAATGAAATAATGATCACTACTAAAATAAGATTGTGTAGGTAAAGAAACTCAAAAAAAATATTTATGCCCCAAATCCAGACTTAGTAAGTAAAATTTAAGAGAATCTGGGCAAATGAAATTTACTTGACTGGTATGAGTTTGATCCATACCAAGCATACGACTGCTTCTTTGAATAAATAAACCTTTGAATATTTCCATTATATCTGACAGAAATGATTGCTTCATGTTTATGAATATAAATTATTTTTTGAGTGCATTAACTTGAGTTGGCTTGATCTGCAGAGAAAGAGATTTAAAATGTGGTTAATACTAGTTAACTAAAACAAGTAAAAAAATTCTGAAGATTGTTGTTGTTGAAGAAAAATTACATGGAAATAAGAGCAGAAAAAAAAGATCTTCCACATCTTCGAGTTTGAGACCGACTGCTTAACTTCTCTGCTCTGTAAAGACATGCTTCCTCTGACGTAAGAACTGAAGAGAAGAAGACGACACTGGGGGACTTTTTGTGAGGGAGCAGTATTAAACCACAGCACTGTGCGCTGGCAGCACAGAAATACACTGCAGAGTGTGACAGGTTTGCTGTGGGAATAACCAGAGCTCCTTTTAAGTTGTCTTCTCTTTCCAGCTTAAATTCTTCTTTATATTGACCCTCGTAGGTCGGGTCTCCTGTGCCATATCCAAACCCAATGAGGGTCATAGACTGACTGCCTTTTCTTTAGTGGTACCAGAGCATCACAAGGCGGGACCCGTCATCGTGGCTGCATGTGATGTGGACCTTAGAGCTCACGTTCACAATCAGAGGAAGACTTTGATGAAATATGATGCTGCTGGGGACAGTTTGGATGAAATTATTACTGCAGTACAAACAAAGAGGACAGTTATAGGTTTATGTATGGGGGAATGTGAAATTGAGGCTCTTACTTGGAAAGCAGAGGAAGAGAAAGCCAAACGTGTGCATGAAACGAGACATTGTCATAACTGCTGTGTGAAAAAGTAATGTTTGCTCTGAGTGACTGAGCTCATGTATTTCTGGAATGGGGAGGTGCTAATTCATCAAGCCTCTATGCTGTGTGCTCTACCTCCACCTGTTGGCTGAATCTAATCTTTAATAGACTCTGGAATCATTTATTTTGATAAGTGGCTCATACTTATACTAAATGACATGACAAAGTGGAGAGATTATAGCATTCGAACATTAGAAAGAGCAAGGGCATCATATCGTTTTTTTGCAGGTTTGGGTGGTCACACTATGTGACTTAACGACTGTGGGATTTGTTATTCCAAAAGCCACTCTTAAAACTGCAGCTGCCTTGAAACAGCTCTGGCTTTGAAGCAAAAAGTTCTTCTAATCCTCAGATTGGTTTCCTTGCAGGCATTCCAACAAACGAAACGAAACGAAACCAAGTAAAGGCTGTACCTGTACCTATTTTCTGCAAAAGCGTTTGCAGGTAAATGAACAGTCTGTTTTATATATAGCACCAAATTAACGGTGACAGATGGGTAAACCATGGCACCCATCTGAACTGGCTTGCAACATCCTAAAAAGAAAACTAAACAAACCTCACAAATAGCACAAATTAGCCTAATCTTTTCTTCATTGTGTGGTGTAGGTCTGAACTAAAAACATTTGAGTTAACACAGAAATATAACTGTAATGAATCGAGATCCAGGACTAAACATTCCAAAGAGGGTGAAGAGTCTTAAATACCAGGTTCAACCACCAGAATGTGTCTGGTCTGTTCCTCTTATCATCAGAAGTTGTGATGTGGAGGGTTTTCAGTAACACATTCTATGCACTGGACCTTTAAAATCAGCCAGCAGAAATAATTAGCTTCCTTTTCTGTGCCTGACCACAGGAGCTGTTAAACTCACACTGAATTGCTGGTTGGACTGATTAAGGAATAATCATTTACTTCTTTTACTGTAAACTTTGAATTCACACAGAATAAAATTGCTGGAGGATGACATGACTTGCCATAGTTATGTTAATATAATATATAAGCATGCACAAAATCTTTTTTTAATAGACTTTATTTTCACCTTTACAGTTTCCCAAATCAGCATGGAAATTATAATATAGCCCAGTTAGTCTGTAAGTAACATTAAAAACTACAAAGAGTGTTGAATGTTTAAAAACTGTTACCTGTTATTGACTACCAGAAGCTTGAACCACATGTCTGGCATCATTACCCCTCAGCTGTAAAAGGGTTATGGGGTATTGGTTTAATTATATTGTTTATCAGTCTTTGCTGTTATGCAGGCTAAAACGAAACCTCGTTGAAGGAAAAAAACTTCTTATCTCAGTGGTTTCCAACCTCATCACATGATACCAGTGGTTTCACTGGTATCTGTTAGCATATGCAGTTTTTGTAAGAGAGAGGAGCTGCATTCATTACTGTGCTATCTTGCGGCACCAAAGTACTCCGCGCTGTGTTCAGGGTGTCTCGGTCTCAAGATGTGAAGATCTGCTGCACTCTCTCCATTTCCACTAACGTTGAACTGACCTACAAATGATGGTTCAATAGTTGGCGACTGATAATACATGAAGCCAATCAGCTTCAGAGCAGTTTCTCCTTTTGAGCGCTGATACCACAAAATAGTGTTAAAGTTTTGGTTTTTATGTGTGCACGTCAGCCTGACTTCCTCATTCGGTGGCTTCAGTAGCTGCTCTGGAGTTTGAAAAACCTTTATTTCTTTATCGAGGGACACTCCTGTAGAGAAACAAAAAAAAGTTGACAGGTTATAAATTAATGGCATTTCTTTTGAAGAATTCCATGCTCATTGAGGCAACTGCTGTTGTGATTTGGCACTATATAAATAAAATCAAAATAAATATATTGTAAATAATTATAGGATTAGAATAAAAAGTACACAAAATGCAGTTCAACTTGAGAATACTAAGAATTAAAAGAGGGTTTATTGGCTAATTTATAATGAATAATATTTGGATTTGACATCAGAGAGTTTATAAACCCTATCCCTAACTTTGTCTCTTAACCTCTTTAAATGACCTGTGTTGGTGCGTACATTCCCTTAGACTCCCTGTTTAAAATAACAGCTATTAGCGATTTTAATTCCTAATCTTTGGAACCTGGCCTGTATTGTCCCGTGTCTTGCTGTCTTGTAGATGGACTCAGAGAGAGGGAAATACTGAAAAACAGAACTAATCACCCTAATGTGGCTGCCTTTCTAGAACAGGTCTCTAGTGAAGGCTGACCAAGGAAGGGTAAAATAATTGTAAATAATTGGTTCAGATGCTTTGCAGCACTTAATTTTCCAATAAAGGATTAACCCTTTGTGGTCCTCACTGATGACAGGAAATAATCTAACCTCTAAACTATGTATTGGACAACAAATAGAAGGACTCTATATATAAATAACATAAACAGTTTTTGAAATATTTCAATCACAATCATTTAAAGGACAACAAGCTAGGGTTAGAACTGAGGATTCAGACTTCAGGGTTAAAAAAAAAAAAAAAGAGTAAGCATTATGATGTAAAGTCTGATCTTGGGTAAATGATTTATTGAACACTAATAAAACCATCAATTGACTGCAATTAACAAAGCCCAAATTATAAAGTATAAAAGCAAACAGAAAACCTTGGAAACCGCTTAAGTCAAAATTCTAAAGGACAGAGAGTCTTTATGAATACCTTTAATGCAGATGATGATGTGTATGATGAGATGAGACCAGTTCATGTTGAATGTAATAAACCAGCTCGAATCCCTGCTGAACTCAACCGTTTGAAAAGAACTAGAATTCGTTCTATCTTTCTGTCAACTTCTCCAGCTCAGCTCCTCCCACTATCTACAAATGTTTGTGGGCATGTGTTTTGCAGCAGGTGTTCAGGGTCAGATGAAGGTTTTTGTAGAGGAATTTCAGGCTTTTCTGCTGTGGTGGGACTAGAAACTGCACAGAAATAATGCCCGCTGTCTTCTGGGTGCCTCAGTTTGCCCAAGTGCAGGAATGCTTCGACCTCTCCATTTCCACTCATGCTGAAGAAGCCCTCATAGGGTTTCTCCACAGTCTGAATTTCTTTATAACTTGTAAAACCAACTAGCTTCAGAGAGGTGTCTCCTACTGGGCGATGATACCACACAATAGTGTCGTAGCTCTTGACATTGTGTTTACAGGTCAGCTTGTCTCCATCAGTTATGTTCTTCAGGAGATCAGTCAGAGTCTGATGAACATCTTTACTTTGATTTGGTGATCCCCCTGTAGAAAAAAAATACTAACGTTGAATCAAAGCTTGTTATGAAACTTGCAGCATTAAGCAGACAGAAAAAATAATTAAGTAAATAAGTACCTTTGATCCCCAACAGTGCAATAATAACTGATATTAAATAACTGTTCATGTTGAAAACCACTTCTGCTGACTGACAAGAACACTGAGTCTGGTGCAGGAAAAGGAGGAGACATAGTGGCAACAGCATCTCGCCACGATAATGAAGTCTTACGTCAAAACCAGTTAAAGTGTAGCTGTCTCATTTAGAATCTAGAAGATGTTACATTAAAAGTCAAGTCTCATTTTAAGGGGACAGTGTTCTGGAAATGATTGTATATTGAGGTGTTCCAAAACAAGGGAAAATTCTCTGAAAAGGGAATTCTGATGAATACTAAGAGGTTACTAGAGAGATTTACTGCACCTAATAAATTAACAGGAAATAATTAATTTTGTCTGAGACAAAAACAAACAAAAAAGGAAAGTTTAAACCTCTGACATGGATGGGCACTGTAGTCTGTATAGGGCCAGGAATTGAACCACCAACCACCACAACTAATTGGCAGATGACCTGCTCCTAGACCCACCCCATTATAATATACAAAGAACGTATTTGCAGTGAAAGGAAAGTGTTAAAAACAATGACTATTCACTTCAGTCATCTCTGTGGATCTCCACAGAGGTTTCTCTTAAAAGGGAGTTTTTCCTTCCCACTGTCGCCGAGTGCTTGCTTGGCAGTTTTCTCTATTATTGTAAGAAGAGGAACACAATAATATATATATATATATGCATGGAGACAGAGAGAGACAGAGAGTTATGTTGTGAAATGCCACACGGTGGAGCCATTCTCACTCTTCAAAACATTTGGCTGCAATCTTTTCAGTGTAATTTAACCCTAACCCCTAACACCTAATATAAAAATGCACACAGACAGAATATATTAAAGTGTTCTCATCTTAAAAAACAGGAATGAACAACCAAGAACCAACTGACCATTTACATGCTGAGAGGCGGAGCCATCCTGTGCATTACCCACACACCTTTTATCCTCTTTCCTCCTCAGACCTTGGAGACAGAAGCTAATGTGACAAAACTAAGAGGAGCTCTCCATTATAGAAGACATCAAAATAATCTACTTTTTCTTTTTCTTTTTTCTAGCAGGTACTGACTCATATTCCTTCTCTCATTTATTCATCACAAAGAATATATGATTAAAAAAAAATGTTCTTATGTTCTCTCCAGATGGCTGTGTGGGTATTGAGGTCCATCAGACTCCCCCTGCTCTTGTCAAAAAGCCCAGTGACATGGTGCAGCTAGTCTGCACCCATAATCTAACTGAATACAGAGTGATGCTGTGGTACCAACAGCCAGCTGGCCAGACAGATATGAAATGCATTGGATATGTCAACTATAGGGATGTCACAGTGGAAGAGACATATAAACAGAATTTCAAGATCACTGGAGATCTTAGTACAAGTGATATAAAAAATGTTTCACTAATATTCCAGTTGACAGGAGCTCAAGACAGTGCAGTGTACTATTGTGCAGCTCGTTTTGCACACTGACACAAAATCTTTCTGGTATTTACAAAAACCCCAAAGCACAGGCTTCCAGTGCTGATGGTTTTGTAGATGGCGCAGAGGAGCCGGCACCTGTTTCTGTGGCTCTCATTTGGGTTTATGTCCTATTAAGTCAGGCTGTTCTTTCACTAAGAATTTGTGCAGAAATACAGCAGCAAGAATTGGTGTGGGTTTCCAGCAGCATTCATAGGGTTCCTTGGAAATAATCCAGACAGCTCCTTCTATTACACCTCAGTAATAACATGGCTATGGTGGGGTAATAATGTGTGACGATACTATTTAGTTATCATGCATTAACCAAATAGTGACTTGGAATCAGCTGAGACTGAAATTGGCATTTTCTCTGAGCAATTGAATGTTAAAAAAAAATCAATCATTTTGTTCAGCCAATGGAAAAAGTGCCATCACACAGCAATAACATGAAAATAAGCTTCTTATCTAATAACATATTTTATTTTTTCTGATCACAGATACTTATACATATTTGAATGTGAACAAGAGGGTGAGACGTTTGCTGAAGGCAGAGTACATGTTTACATTTTCTTTTTACTAGATATTAATTTTACTCACTAACATTTTTTTGGTTTTGTTTTGCTTTCACTGCAAATAATGTAACTAATTTGTAATATGCATTTTCAGACAAAGACAAAATATCCTCACCCCATATTTAATTATTGTGTTCCTCTTCTTACAATAATAGAGAAAACTGCCAAGCAAGCACTCGGTGACAGTGGGAAGGAAAAACTCCCTTTTAAGAGAAACCTCTGTGGAGATCCACAGAGATGACTGAAG
>VUQG01030494.1:0-12212 GCA_015106755.1 Etia nguti | reverse complement strand
GGAAATATTATGATTCAATGTTATCAGTGTTTGTGTTTTATGTGTGACTCCTCCCACCAGAGGATGGCTGTGGGTTTTTCCTTTTCTTTCTTAGGGGGTGGACACCTGGGCGTACCTGCTGAGTTGTTGGGTGGAGTTTGTTCCTGTCCTGGGATTGGATAATTGGTTGATCACCTCCAGTATTTAACCACCAGATGACAGCCACCTGGCCCCCTCTCTCCTGGCCCCCACCACTCAACAAACAGCCTGTGTTTTGAGTATTACCTAGCGTGTCTTTGTCTGAGAGCTTTGCAAATTAGTATGTAAGCCAATGTGTGTGTCTGGCGCTAAAGCATTTCTGGTGTAAATAGTTGTAAATAGCTTTGTAAGGTAGCATTTTTGTACTTTCTTTTCACTGTGTATATATTGTCACTGCAGCAGATTGGTAGGGATGAGAAGCCATTTTTGTTGACTCAGTTTTCTCCTGTTTTTCACTTAGAAGGTTAGGGAAGCAAATTGTCTTTTGGTTGGGTTTTTGTTTTGTATAGGGAAGCATAGGGACCTTTAGGGAGTTTTGTTTGTTATTTTGGCATTGCTCACTGCCGACGCAAATAAACGGCTGCTCAAGCACTTTGAAAAGTACTCTTTTTTTTTTTTTTGCTCTTTCTTGGGTGGTGCGTGAGTGGGGCCAATTTCTTGTTGCG
This sequence comes from Etia nguti, assembly GCA_015106755.1. Classification (NCBI taxonomy): domain Eukaryota; kingdom Metazoa; phylum Chordata; class Actinopteri; order Cichliformes; family Cichlidae; genus Etia; species Etia nguti. The sequence continues at coordinate 11,529 of VUQG01030494.1, read as the reverse complement.
TTCAAGGCATGCCTAGACTTAGAAAGTAACACGAGCAACACAAAACGTAAAGCAGTCAGCTTCACTAACTGTTGTTATTTCAACTGCCCTGTGATACATCAAGTCAAACAAACACCTAGCAGCAGATAAGATCAGAACAGGCATGGGTGAGTTCTTTACTACCAGATGTGGAACCAAAGGGTAGGAACCCTAGTTCCTCCCCTGAAACACAGGGGTGAGGTCAACTCACACACAGGTACAAATAGACAGAGTAGAGGAGAGAGAGAGCAAGCAAAAAGGAAGAGAGAGATAGAAAGTGGTGAGCAAGGGACCATGACACAGAGACAGCAATTTGTGGTCCCAGCTCGGAAACTGTATTTAGCTTCCCGGAACTTGTCTTTCCGAAGACTGTTGCTACTTGGGACGTCCTCAGAAACTGTTGCACCACAAAAGACTGAGCCTGACCCTATACCTGTCCCTGTTCCTAGGGTCAGGTGTCTCCTATGCTGTCTCCTGTGGTGCCCTGTCGCCTATGCCAAAGCCCCAAAAGGGACATCTTAATCATCACCACCCTGCCAAGCCACCAGAGGAGGCTCAGTGACTGTTGCCAAAGCTGGGCCTCTGCGATGCCACTAGAAGTGTCCCTCCATCTGTGTCTCCAGTGCTGGCCCACTGCTGAACTACCAGAGGGTCTCTATCACTGGTATCCTGGCTGGTCCTCTTAAGGGCTTCACTGCTGGATCTTTCTTCTGAGTCCTGGGCAATCCCATCTCCTCAGCCATGAGTGGACCTCTGCCAAGCAACTAGAGTTGCTCCTTCTCAGGGTCTCTCAGCAGGCCCGTGGAGTTTCTCTATATTCACCACTGGGCTCCCACCCAACCCCCCTACAGAGTTGTACTGCCCTCTGGGAAGCAAGAGTGTCCTGGGTTCAAATCCAAAGACAGTGGATATTTGCACAAAGTATTTCTTAATCTCAAGAGTTCCTTTACTGGTTAGGGTTAGTAAAAGAGTGGTATTATCTTAATAAAATGGCCAACTATACATTTACTGTTTCAGAAACATATGCACATTAGGCAATATTTTGCAAAGTCTCTCCCGAAGTTATGGATGATATAATGGGCAACACATGGAAAAGAACTGAGTCAAGAAAACCACTGTGGTTATGTATCTGGTGGTAAGTGTAAACCTATGAATTTGTTTCTAACTGCATAAAACTTTAGAAAATATCTGCTTCTCCCATTCAAATGTATATGTAGACAAAAGTATGCCTATCTGCAAAGCTTTCTGCAATTATGGTGGACACAGTCCATTAAAGAGAGAAAAACTACGTGTCAGTTAGTTATTTGAAAAGTTAATTTTATTCCTCACATTGCTAAGTGGATCATACAATCATCACTGTATACTAATGATTATAATAACTATTTTACTATCATTTCTATAATCTTCAGTCGTATTCTTTTAAATTTCAGAAAACATACTGTATAGCCCCTGTACTTCAGTTACGTGAATAAGAGGCTCTGCTGTATTACTGTCTACATCGCAGCTGATTCAATGGAATGCAGCAGCATGGTGCCGAAGCTCAGTGGAAACTGCACTGTTATGCATTTCAAAAAGAGGGGGATTCACCCTACTTTTATTGTTGTTCCAGAGGCCCCTACGAACCTTGGTTTTAGAGGAGATAACAAAGCTCTTAGCAGTGCAGATGGTTCTGTCCATCAATAAACAATATCTGGTCTGCATTTTTGGCTGTTTGAGCAGATGTGTGAAGTCAAATAAATAGAAGGGATAGTTCATTAGATCCAGATTTCTCTCCAAGTCAGAGAACAACAACAAAAATTTCTATATAATGTTTGCATTCTGTTGATAACAGAGGTGGGAAGAACTGTATTAGAAACTCTTATAAACGCTTGTACTTGCTACGAACTAAAGAATACCTTTTTATTATAAATTGGATCTTAAACATTGTTGCTTCTCATCATAGTATTCACTGAGATCTAGAAATACAGTTTGAAAAGTATAAAAGTGTAATCATTATGTATTCAGTGGACAGTTTTGGTAAAAATCAAATAATAACCCCTCACTTTTATTTTTGCTCTTACATTTTGCTAAATACATTTGTTTATAAAACATTGAAAACACTCTCTAGCCATTAATAATAATAATCATCTCAGCCATCTTACAGATGACTTACTCAGAAAGTGTGATCTGTGGGCAGACCGACTCTGTGGTCAGTGTTAATGGCTGATTGAAGCGTTGCATTTAACTTTATCTTTTGGAAGTTTATTTTTAAAAAATTACTATTCACTATAGACCTTCAATTAATACAAATATAGTTTAAGTTCATACTAAGATAGTTAAGAATTTGACTATTTCAGGCATAATCTTAGTTTTGATTATGACAAGCAGAATCAAATAGCTATGCAGCTTGCAGTGATTTGTGGTCATGTGGTCACAGATACATGCACATAAAATTATGCAAACACAAACAGACTCTAGTGGTATGTCTACTTTTAGCCTACTTATTTTTTCAGGATACTTACAGTACTGTCTCCATAAGACTATGTACTTCATATTAGATAACATGGCATCAGTTTTCCTTTCTTAAAGGAGTGAAATTAAAACTGGAAGTTGTGTGAAAACACAAAGGTTCAGGATTTAATCAGATTTCTTCATAACTTGACGCACACAGACAATAATACACAGTAAATGCAGCAGTCATATGACACGCTATGAACAAGAAGGGAAAAGGTTCCTTTTAACAAGAAGAAACTTTGTAGAACTAGGCTCAGCCATCTGCCATGACTGGTTGGGTGGTGAAGGGAGGGAGATTTGACAAAAGACACACTGTGGAAGATATCCAGAGATTAGTAGTAACTAATGATTAAATGCGAAGGGGGTGTATAAACCACCACTCTCAGTATTAGAGAGTGAAAAGAGGTGAATAAACAAGAAACAGTGTATCGTGGAAAGCCCCCAGCAGTTTAGGCCTATTGCAGTGTAACTAAGGAAGGGTTCAGAGTCAGATGAGGTTTCATACAGTACTTTCAGAAATTAAATTTGTGTCTTGTGGCAACTGTCAGGCAAATACAACCAAAACCATAAAAATGTCATAGTCACAGACATAAAGACATTAACAACAAAGAAGTCATGCAGAAATATTAGCAAAAGTCAAATACCACTATATACAAGTGACACCCATTTCATATTATCAGAATTTGCTCAATAGGATTATTGAACAAATGGGTTTAACAGTAGCTGGCTGCTACTTTAGCTTAGTGGTTGCAACTACATGCCACATAGCTGGAGTGCAGCAGCTTGGGTTTGAGTCTGATCTGAGTCTTTGCTGCATTTCTTCCCCTTCTCTCTCTCTCCCTACTTTGTTGTCCATCTTCACTGCTCCACTATTCATGCAAAAAGGCCAAAAAATAATCTAAAAAAAAAAAAAAAGACCTCTGGGTGTAAGTTGTTGTCAAAGGTGGTACTCTACACCTGGTTTTGAAGCAAGAACAGGAGGGGTAATGCTCCAAAAGTTCACTTTATTATTTCCATCATGTCTGTCCTCATATTACGTCAGTGCAGAGCATGGGGTGGATAGAAGCTTGGGAACCACTGTCTAACTTTGTTCTCTGCTATTGTTCTCTTTCAGGATGTCCTTCAGGAATGTTACACAAGAGGTCAGAGGAGCAGCCCTGTATTACTGTGTGGAAGGGAGCCACTTGGGCTCAAATGCTCTGATGTCTTTGCGAGACAACAACAAAACATACTGCTTTTCTTTGAATGGAATTGGACCTTCATATATAGATTCTAGATAAATGAAAACTGCATATCAGAATCAGAATACCTTATTAATCCCTAAGGAAATTATGTGGGTTACAGTTGCTCCAAGACAGTAACAGTAACAGACTAAATTATTTAAATAATACAATATGGTACAGTTTACAAATGTAAGAAATAGCACTGATATGTACAAATCGCTCAATTATACATATAAAGAATATTACAGAGGTGATTATAAATGAATATCAAGAATATTGACAAAGAATATTACAGAGGTGGAATATATGTGATTGACATTTGACTCTAACCTGTGAACTTTGTCATTTGCTGTTTTACTGTAGTTATATATTGATTGACTTTCATGGTATGTTCTTTGAAGAGTGATGTTTCACAGCAATCCTCTCATGTTAACATAAGTATACACCATACATACTATCTTGAGCATATAAATATATAAATATACATACACACTTATCTTAACCCAAAGTCCCCTTAAAATTAAACACAACTGTCACCCATGCAGTTTTGCACTGTAAGTTGTCCCTCTGTAGGTTCATCCACAGTCTAAGTAGCAGGAAAGAAAGTGACTATAGTTCTCTATAGGATGTGTATATGCAACACATGGGGTTGAATCATTTACCACATTTTTTATCAAACGAAAATAAAGTATGTCAGTATAGCAATGGCTATTATTTGGTAAAATTACAAATAGAAACTCAGATTTCTGATTTTGTGAAAAGTTACTTTGATGTGACAAATTGTCGGTATGTTACACGTTTGGAGGCATGAGAGCCAGATGGAATGAATCCATACATGTAAATGTCTTTTACATTCTGATCATGAATCGCTTTGGAAAACACTTTGTGATAGGGTTAAGGTTAGAGTTAAGGTTAGAGTTAGGGCCTGAGCCTCCACTCGACGCGTTTGTTGCCGCCGGCATACTGTTGGATTCAACTGAGAAATCGGAGCATCTCATAAGGACGAGGAAGTTATGAGGGACCATGCGTTACGCGTTACTATGAGACGCCTCGGGCCAGGACAAATCATTGTTATGTTACCCATTGGGAATGAGAATGCTCTGAATTAAAAAGACACATTGGCCCTAGAGGTAACAATATTTTACATGTACTTTTTCCTGAAGACTGATAATGAAAGGCTCAGTCAGTTATAATATATTATATTATATTATATTATACAGTATATCGTCTCATAATCTTTCATGTGTATCTTTCTAAGTAGATTTGGTTTATATTTTTACAGTTTTATAAAAATCTTTGTCTCTATCACTGTAATGGAGGTAAATCAAGCATCTATTACCTCTGTCCATACTGTCAAATATACTGTCATTTTGATCTTAAATTATTTGTAAGTCAAGGTATATCTTGTTGGTTGGTTTTTCCTGACTGATAATCCTATAATTCCCTATAAGTGCTGCTGAGAGCAAAATAAACATAGATGTGATGCTGGTTTTGACAGCTGGATTGATTAACACAAGTAGACATGGACAATATGCTATTAGAATCCAAATTACAACCAGTGATGGTTGGAAACATCTGTCTTTGGTGTGGTTTCCTCTGATCTCTGTTCCCTGTTAATGGAGCATGCTCTGCTCTGTAATTTGTTCTCAGTGAGTCAGGGGTACTGTGACATAGCAAGAGGGCATGATTTGATAATTTCTATTTGCGTGTATATTTGTGTAATACTATGTAATACCATGTTGTGGGAACATGCATCTGTTTACAGTCACATTATGAAGTAACCATGACATTATTCATTGTGTTTTAGTACACAGACTTGGTTTAAGGTTAGGGTATAAGTTAGGTTTCAGTAAGTAGTAATTTTGTTTACGGTTAGGAAAATTTTCCAGGAAATGGAGGAAATTCATTATAGAGGAAGCATAACTGTATGTGTGTGTGCATGTGTGGTATTACTGAGGATTACTTATGTTGTGGGGACCTAAATCAACACACTGTCACATTATGGAGGTGTCTTTCCTACAGTGGAAAAAAGCAAGTTTTAAATTATATGGTAAAGGTTAAATTAAAGTTAAATCCTTTGAAACTCTCTCTCTCTCTTTCTTTGTGTGTGTGTGTGTGTGTGTGTAGATAGGCAAACCATGATGGCATTTACTGTTCTCAGTGTTAACATACACACCAAGAAACACACACAGGCTCACACACTTTGTGCATACGCTTGTAGGACCAGGCTAGACAGTGTTCTTCTTATCTATCTGTTCTTTTTCAGTCAGCAGTGAGACAGTGTAATCTGTGCTATGTCATCATCCAGCATGAGGACAGTAATTATCCACGTATGTAGATGTCAGTGCAAACATCAAACCCCCTTTTTAGTGCCTGGCTAGCTGCTGAAATCACACAGTAAATAATGATATTTTTCATTTCATGTCCTCATTGGCTTATGTTGTGGCCAAATTACTATTCTTCTCCCGGCTCACTTAATTACAGTATAAAACCTGAAGAAAATGATAGTAATTATCTTAATTACTTTAATAGCTAGGAGTACAGTAACAGACGCTGTGACTAATCTGAAGCTGTGTTTTCTTGTCAACAGTGAAGCAGATCTAAACAGCTAACATAAGAAATACGAAAATTTTAGCCACCCCTTCTAGATCTGACCATTATTTTCCTCGTGTTTAGTCAATTTAGACTTCAACTTTCAACGTGCTTGTTTCAATTTTACACAATATTTAATTCTCCACTTATCAATGGAACAATGATTCCATTCAACAAACAGGCTGCTGAGAAATGTGAAAAAAGTGTACCTCAATCATTTATTATGTTTAAAACATTACATTGGAATGGAGGCACTGCAGATTACTCATTGAGCATTTTGAACACTATGCAGGAGTCAGTGGTTTCAGTTCAGTTTGATTTTAATTAGGGTGCTTTATACTGTAAGGAAAATACCTTACAATAATAGAGAGAAAATGCCAACACTCAGACAACCATCTACTGCAACCAGCTGGGGTTGATGGGAGGAAGACAAGATTGAAATTACACTCTGGAAGTTAGCCAGAGATGAACAATAACTAGTAATTAAAGGAGAGTGGTGTATAAATGTGAAAAAGGTGAGTGAAGAAGAAATACACCAGCATAAGTCTGTTAGCAGGGGTAGCTGCAGCTCAGGAGAATCATCTGCTAATCCCAAAGTTGGTGGTTTAATCCCTGGCTCCTCCATACTGCATGCCAGATATCCTAACTATACATGTTAGCAAAAAGGACAGTTGTAAGCCTAATCTTAAAAATAGAGAGGGTGTCTGTCTACCAAATCCAAACTGGGTGCTGGTTCCACAGAACAGGGGTCTGAAAGCTGAAGGCTCTCCCATTTTACTTTTAAATATCATAGGAACTATAAGAAAGCCAGCAGTCAGAGAGCAAAATCCACTATTGGGGCGATATGGTGTAAGAGGTCTTTAAGACATGATGGGGTCTTTATGTTTGAGACCTTGTATGTGATTCTAAATTTGATTCTGGATTCTGGTTTGACTCTTTAAAGGTTTAAATCTTATCTTAAACAAATGACTTTCTGAGTTAACATTGGAAAATTCTAATCTGAATTAGCAGTTAAGGCACAGATAAGTTATTTGCAAACATAACATCTGTTGTCATTGCTATGCAGAGGACTTACAGCTATATTTACCACTGAATTTTGTAAATAGCTGTAATAAAATGCACAGTGTGTAGAGGTGAGGGCCCAAATCCAAGATACTGAGTTCCAAAAGCAAAGAATGAGCTGATTTTTAGGCTAAACACCCTTAACAAAAATCCAGATCTAAATATCACATATTCAAAAGTCCAATCAGTGCTCCACGCCTCTTTTATTAAGGGGTTAATCTAGAAAATTTGAAACATTTTAAAATAAAACTTGAAATTTGATAAATAAAGGATATGATTAAGAGTAGTTTCTTTCAACTTAGAACAATCTCCAGATTAAAATCTTTTTTAGTGTAATGAAGTTTCTCATTACACTGAGGGTATGGAGTGAATTCTGAATAAAACTGAGGCAAGCAAATATTTTCTAAAATAAAATAAAATCTATAATAATGTTTACAAGAAAGTCCTACTATATAAACAGGTTTAACAGTCATTTAAAAGAAGACATCAATGAATGGTAAATGGGCTGGTTTTTATATATCAATTTTCTACTCTTCTTGAGGACTCAAAGCACTTTATAAAACATCCTTCATTCATCCATTCACATGTGTACTTTCCTATATGCCTAAGTGCTTTTTTATCTAACAATCACACACACACACACACACACACAATAATCGCGGTTTATGTGCCGCCGCAAGCTAATGCTAAGCTAGCCATGGAGCTTCTTCAGCTCTCCTTTAATAAACAGCTAACAACACACCCAGACTATGCTGTGATCGTGGCAGGAGATTTTAACCATGCAAACCTGAAATCTGTCCTGCCTGGATTCTTTAAGATGGTGAGCTTTCTGACGAGGGAAAATAACACACTGGACCAGGTCTATACCAACATTCCAGATGCTTACAAAGCCACCCTCCTGCCGCATCTCGAAATCTCAGATCGTCTCTCTCTGTCCCTGATCCCTGCTTATATTTGCTTATATCCTTATAAACCTCTAATTCAAAGGCAAAGACCATCTGTAAAACCAGTAAAAGTGTGGACCGCGGAAGCCACTACAGCCCTACAGGACTGTTTTGACAACATGGTTTGGAGTATATTTGCAGAATGAACAGACTTGGAGGGCCACACATATGCCATACTCTCATACATCAACTTCTGTACTGAGAGTGTAACTACAACAAAGACTGTTAAAGTGTTCCCGAACCAGAAGTCATGGCTCAACAACGAGGTGCGAGCTCTACTAAGAGCACCTGACAATACCTTCAAATCAGGAGACCAACAAGTCTACAAAGAGGCACGCCAATCTCTGCTTAAAGGCATAAAAAAAGCCTAGCGCAAATACAAACAGCCCATTGAGGAACATTTTAACACAAACAACTCCAGAAACATGTGGCAGGGGATCAAGACACTCATTGGCTACAAAGACAATTGCACACAAACTCTCCGGACATCACGTTACCCGACACCCTAAACCAGTACTTTGACCAACAAAACAGGGACACCAACACTCATCCTGCTGTTTCAGAGAGGGACGATGCCCCCATCCAGCTGGAACAGCATCAGATCAGAACCACACTGCACAGAGTCAATGCGAGGAAAGCAGCTGGTCCTGATGGTGTAGCAGGGAGAGTGCTTAAAGCATGTGCAGACCAGACCAACTAGCAGAGGTTTTCACCACCATCTTCAACCTCTCACTGCTACAGTCTGTAGTACCATCCTGCTTTAAGTCAGCCACCATCGTTCCAGTGCCCAAGAAGAACACGGTGAGCTTCTTGAATGACTACCGTCCAGTTGCTTTTACGCCTCCGCCACCCTCATTATGAAACTAGGCATTCCTCAGTCACCTCTTATACGCACTTTTTACTCATGACTGTTCTCCAATTCACACCAGTAGCACCATTATAAAATTTGCCGATGACATCAACATCATAGGACTGATTGAGTACAACAATGATTCAGCCTACAGAGAGGAGGTTCAGCATCTGAAGCGATAGTGTGACAACAACAACCTACATCTGAACACAGCCAAGACCAAGGAGATGGTAATCGACTTCAGGAGAACAAGGCGATCTGAGCTTTGTTGAATTTTAGCTTGGACCTGAGTCCAACCTCGGGGTCCCGAACCACCTGAACCTGTTCTTGAGCTGCCAGATCCTGAAGGTCCCATGCCACTTGAACCTGAGGCTTCCACCAGCACCGGTCTTGAGCCATATTACCTGGGATATGACCCCATCATCACCATTGTCAGCCTCCAGCCATGTCAACCAAGGGTCTTTGTTGTTGTTGCCAGCCTGCAGCCAAGGGTCTGCAACGTCACTGATTGCACTACTTGTCCATGGCTGACCAGCCCAGTTACCCTTCTAAGGAAGCTCATTACCATCTCTTGTATTCACAATCTCATTTTTTCAGTTACTATGAAGAACTTGTGACAATAGGGGTGGGCAGCAATATAGATCAACCTATATCGCTGTGGTTTCCTCAGCTCTTTTTTCACAATGAGACTACGGCATCTGTGCTAATCCATCTGTCAATATCCCGCTCAACTCTCCCCTTGCATTTAACCCATTCTCATTCTCATCTACTTCATCTATCCATTCTACTTCCAGTGCTGCGCGAGTGGCAGCATGTCACAACAGCTACAACTATTCTAGTTATTACTATCCTTTTTATCCAAGTAGAGACCTGATATTCCCTGCAAGCTAAGGAGGAGTAGACAAAGAAGTCATTCCTGGAGAGAGACGGTACAAACCAGTTCTCCCCTCTGTTTTTATGGGGAGTGTAAGACCTCTGCCCAGTAAAATGGAGGAGCTAGAAGTGCTTACCTAGCATCAGAGGGATTATCAGGAATCTAGCTTCATGCTGCTAACAAAGACATGACTAAATGCACAAATACCAAACTCTAGTGCTACGCTGCAGAGAAAATTGAGCTACTAGACCCTATTACCTACCAAATTAAATTAACAATTGTTATTGCAATAGTAGCATTTATCCAAGGTTCTGTTAATGTTTTTATTACCCTCTGCTAATAATAATGATGTTCTCCATTCTGTCACTAGTAAACTGCAGACACATCATCCTCAGGCCGTCGTCTTCATCTCTGGTGACTTTAAAAACACTAGTCTGGACTCCATTTTACTTATTAGTACGTATTCTTTTTCCAGGGAAGAATAATTGTAACCATATACCTTTAATGGCCTTAAAAAACAAAACAAAACAAAATCAGTAAAATAATTAAATGATTAAAAATTACCCACTCTTTTTGGCAGAACTGATAGAGTTTATTAAAACTGGTTGGTTTCCTGATGCAGACGTATCAGGTTCGATGTATGTTTGGGATGGTTGTCCTGTTGGACAATCAGTTGTTGCTTTAGGTGAAGTTGAAGAATTTGGAGGTAATCCTTCTCTTTCATTATTCCACCCACTTTGTGCAACGTATCAGTCACCATGCTTGACAGCTTGCACTGTGTTCTTAGGTTGAAAGCCCGACCTTTACTCCTCCAAAACTACCTGATTATTGTGTTACATAGCTCAATCTTTGTCTTGTCTGACCATAAAACCTTTCTCCAGAAGTCATTTGACTTGACCATGTGGGCAGCTGCAAATTTGATTTGAGCTTGACCATGTCAGTTTTGGAGCAGGGGTTTCTTTCTTGTTTGGCACGCTCTGAGTCTATGGAAATATAAAACTCGATTCATTTTGTATAGTGACGCTGGTATTCCAACAGTTTCCATTTCATGGCAGGCTTGGTGGTTTCTGGATTGCTCCTGAAAATCCTAACCAATTTCCTTTCATCTGAATGTGACAGTTTGGGTCTTCTTTAGCAGACTTCGGCAATGTGATGACATATTAGAATAATATGGATGGATGGATGGATGGATGGATAAATGCCTTTATTTGTCGGTTGCAGTTGCCTTCAACTGAGATGACAGACCTTGCCGACCGTACATAGAATACACAAACTTCACATTGGGGAGACAGGTCAGGCTAGGTAGCAAAAAGGAAAAACAATGAAATGTGTAACACAGAAGGGCAGATCAGGAGAAAAAAGGAGTCAGCATGAGGAGAAGACAAAAACTCCAGCACATAAAAAGCACAGATATCATCACACCATAACACCATGAAACACAAGACAAGCAACATGGGGGAGTATGCCAATGTG
>VUQG01030489.1:0-16074 GCA_015106755.1 Etia nguti | reverse complement strand
GGAGCTCATTCTGATTGGTTCTGGTAGCTTGATTTGGTCGAGCCTGTAACGATTGGTTGGTTCTGAGCAGCTGGATCCTGTCCGATCCTGTTCTGCTGGCGCCGCGATGGCGATTGAACACTTCGAGAGAGTCGTAAGGCATCACAGGAAGTCTGAGAGTAAGAGTTGAGGCGACTGTTTCTAGTGTTTAGTTGTTGGACTTTTTCCATTGGCTGGTTCAGTCTGAGGGGGGGTCGTGACATTCCGTTTCGGCCCGCCCCTCACACGGCGCCGTGAGTTTGACAGGGAGGATGGAGTGTTACAGTAAAGGCACCAATCACAGAGCACGTGGGACGGTGACAGAGCGAGGAAGCCGTCACAGGCTTTAGTATTCTGGGAAACATCCAAGCGTGAGGCAGCGTGCCCTCGCAAACAGGAAGTTCTCTCCACGCGGGCCACAGGGGCGCTGTTTCAGCAGACGCACCAGTTTGTATTTCCTCTGGAGATCACACTGCGAGCAGCACGAGCACCAACCAGGCGTGGGCAGAGCGTCGACCGACTCGTTTTAATCGGTCAGTATAATGTTTTTAGGTCGTGATGACATCAGCAGACCGTGCATGTGCCGAACCTGAACTTGAGGATCCGTGGAGGTCCGCGAGTCATCTGCTCGGTCGATTGGACGGAAACGCTGCAGTCGACTCGATCAGACCTGAGCTGTGACAAGTGGAGTGGAGGGTGAAGGGTGGCGTGTCCTCTAAAACTGCGACTGCGAGATTCCTGCTCTTTGATACGAGCTGATTGGCTATCACAGCTGTCAGTCAATATCATACATGTGATTATAACTTAATAAAAATAATGTTTAACTATAAAAACTATCAGATTCATGGCAAGCCCGGCGCCGTCAGCTGAGAGCGTGATTGCCCGTGCAGGTACCAGCTGACGGCGCATCGCCTTCACGGTTTGTTTAGAGAGAGCAGCTGCGTCCTGACCTGCAGCCAGTTTCAGGTAACGTCTTAAAACAGAAGCTCAGAATGCTGCGGAACCGCCGCAGCCGATGATGCGACGGTTCAGAGCCTGAGCGCAAGTTTAAATATTCTCCGTGTGACGGCAAGCTCACATCGGCATGTGACGGCGCCAGTTTCAGTAACTTGTGACGGTTTTGAATCAGCCAGAACTGTCGCTAAAGTGCGAGCTCATAGGGGTCGCCTGATTGGTGGGTTTCTGTGGATTACTGTCGGACCTGAAACATGATTCAAGCTCAGAGAAGGCCACATGACCACATCAGAGTCTGAGGCCAGGATTTGAACCGTGCACTCTGCGAGTTGGCGTTTAAGGCAGCATGGCACCTCACTGCTCTGAAAATCACATGAGGTCAGTTTTGAGTTTCAGCTCGTGTTTAAATATTTAAAAAAAGAACAACAGGAAACATGTGACCTCTGGCCAACCAATCAGATTTTACTATGGGTTCAACTATTTGTAATCTTTGTTTCCTGCCGTGTAATTTGTCGCGCGGCTCGTTTTGGCGTTTAATATTGTAGGGGGTTAAGCTCACAAAGCGCCACGAGGCGACTGCTGTTCTGACTGCATACCGTATAAATAAAGTTAAATTGAATTGGAGGATAAAACAACTGTTCGCGCTCTAAACGGCTCGCATTGCTTTGTCTGGTGTTATAAAACAGACACACCCCTCCCTCCAGAAAAGCTCTGCCTCTCTCACCACCAAGTTCAGCTCCAACATGGGAGACAGAAGCTTCCTGTCACGCACGGTGACTACACTGTCGTCATGGAGAGAGGCGGGCTGTGGGTGGAGCCTGTGTGCCCCTCCCACCTCCTGCTCTCCATGTACTGACACCTAGCGTGTCGTTTGCTATTTATTCAGAATCAGCTCTAACACGACACTTTCTGTCCTCAAGTGTGCCTCAGGTATCTACCAACCCGCCAGCTTCCTGTTGCGCAAAGCCTCGAGTGGACAGAAGTCACTAAGGCGCGGCTGGACCCGCAGCTCGCCGCTTGCAGTGTGACGCCTGGTTAGTTTGCGTACGGCTTCAAAGTGCAGTTCAGTCTTTTTGGTGTTCAAGTGCATTCTTTGTTCTCACATTTATGGCTTCTTAGTAACAGACTCGTGGACGCGGCAGCGGCGCCGTTATAGTCTCTTGGTGTGTTTGGAGTTATAGTGGCTCCGCATGTCTTTGCGCAGGCGGAACTTCTCGCCGCACACGCCGCAGATGTACAGGTGGACGTCCATGTGCTTCTCCAGCTGTTCGCCACCCGGGAAGATCTGGAAGCACACCTGGCAGATGGTCTCCCCGGCCGACAGGTGGGAGATCATGTGACGCACGTGGTCGTGTTTGAGGAAGGTCCCCTGGTCGCACACGGGGCACACGTAGCGCGCCATACCTTTATGCATGTCGGTGTGGAGGCGGAGTTGGCGCTCGCGCAAGAACTGCTTGCCACAGGTCTGGCAGGTGAACTGCTTCTCCTTGGTGTGGACGGTGTAGTGCTCACGCAGGTGGCAGCGCTGGTAGAAGCCTTTGCCGCAGATGCTACAGAAGTGTTTGCGGCGGTGGTCGGGCTCGCCACCCTCCTCCAGCATGGCGGGCCGGAACAGCTCCTGGTCGTGGCAGGATAGAGCATGCTCCAGCGCCAGGCTCTCGTTCTGGAACAGCAGGCCGCAGTGCGGGCACGCCAGGTCGGCCGCCTCCAGCAGCCCCTCCTCCATCCCGTGCGGCTCCTCCAGCAGGGACGCCTCATCCTCGCCATGGGAGTCCGACTCGGCTCCGTGGGATTCGCCGCAGCGCTCGGCGTGCTCCTGCAGCTGCCGGCCTTTGATCAACACCTGGCCGCACCTGCCGCAGGCACATATGTGCCCCATGTGGTTGGACAGGTAGTGCGCGGACTTGTCCTCCTCCAATAACAGAGTGCCGCACACCTCGCAGGGGGCGCTGTCAGCATCCTGCTTCTCGTCTTTGACCTTCCGGAGCTTGGGGGGGATGCCGGAATCGTCACCTTCGAAAGGCTCGGTGCTGTTTTCCAAACCGGAGACACCGGGCTCAGGCTCGCGGTCTGATGGCTTCTTCTCCCTCAGCGCTGCGTCACCAAAGCGTGCACTAAAATCTCTGGCGGCGTGCTCGCCGACACGGACCACCTCGATCTCAGGGAACATGCTCTCTTCAGGTTCGGTCTTGATGCTCCTGGTAGACCCGGGCTCGATGTCTGGTCCGGCTGGGACTGAGCGGGCGGTCTTGGCCTCAGGCCAGTCGTCCTCCCCTTTACAGATGACCCGGTGCTCCTCCACGCTCTCTGAGGCGGAGCTCTCTGCTTTGCTTGAGTCGTTGTCGCCCTCAGTGTTGCCTCGGGGTGGGTGGAAGGCTTTGCGGTTGGTGCAGGTGAGGATGTGCTCAATTAAAAGCTTCTCACAGCTGAACACGAAGCCACAGTCATCACAGGTGTACGTGCGACCGAACCTGGGGCGGTCCTTCAGAGTTGAACTCCTGCCGCCCGACCGCTTCCTCAGGTCACACGGCTGCTCGCCTGCTCCGTCTGAAACTGGCGCCGCCACAATCAGAGGAGCGGTCGCTGTCTCTTCAGTCGTGGCCGGCCTGCCGACTGCGGCAGGAAGAGCCGGACGCCCCGTGCTACTAGTGACGGCCTTCGGCAGACGCTCCCCTTCAGGTGCGGTGGGCCGCTGCTGCTCGTACATGCGTACGCCAAACATCATCTTCCCGCCAGCAGCCCCGGCAGAGGAGCTGGATGAGGAGGAGGAGGCAGAAGAGGACGGTGTGATGTTGGAGCTCCTGATGTCCCTGAGGTCCTCCAGCGAGTCGGGGATGTAGTACATCTGCAGGTACGCCATGGACGCTTTCAGCTCCTCAAACTCATAGCTGCCGACGACGATGCGCCCGAGGTACATGAGCTGCAGGATGAGGTCGAAGCACTCGGCACTGATCTGCATGTTGCTCAGGTCCAGGCGGCCCGCCCCCTGCTGGTCCCGGATGAACATCATCCTGAAGTAGGAGCTGCAGGCCGCCAGCACCGCCTTGTGAGCCCGGAAGTATATGTCACCGATGGCGATGAGGCAGTCGCACAGGAAGCCCCACTCGCGCTGGTTGTTGAGTTGCTGGAGGACGTGATCGCTGTGGCTCGGCCTCGCCATCGCCCTGTGGACAACAGAGAAAGACAGAGTCTGAGTTTGTGAGGCGGCGAGGTCGTTTGCGGTCGACTTTCATAACGTGTGAGCCGGCGCTCGGCGAGGAGGCGGGACAGTCGGGCCTGATATGACTCATCAGCAACTCTGACTTTAATCAGAGCCCCAAGTTCACACAGCGAGCGCGCTCAGATCAGCTTCCAGCTTCACTCACAGCGCTGATGAATCAGTGTTTCCTTCTCAGGAACACACTGCTCAAATTTAACGCACACACACACGCAAACACACAGGATGGCAGGTTTACTTCTCACCTTTCTAAACTCTCTGTGGGGGAGGATGCTTCACCTTACGTTGGCTATTCTCACAGGAAGTGACACCCCCCCTCACACCTTCCCCGTTATGTGACAAATGTGCTTGTGCTGCAGGACAAGTATATCTGTACACCCCCCCAAGTTACTGCCTAAATAAAGGTCCACCCTGACCCCAGCAACACCTGGAGAGGTCACAGCAGATTTCCTGTGGACAGGGTTACAATAAACTGTCTGTGAGCCAGATGTGCCTGAAACACACCTGACACATCTGGACCTTTAATGTGGACCCGGAGGAAACTGCAGATGTGGGGCACGTCTGGGCCAAACCGCTCTCTGAGAGCGTTCTCTGCTCGCTGGTTACCCGAGCTGTCATCGGCGGGTCTGTGCCGATAACATCTGCAGCGGTGCCAGATGTGGGCAGAGCGAAAAACAGGTTTCTGTGCTGCTGGAGAAAACCGGCCGCATGCTGTTTTCAGCACCGTGAAGTGAACCCAGTCCTGTTTTTCAGAACTGGAGCTTTTTGTTGGACATGTACCTTCACCACCCCACCTCCCCCTGCCCCACTGCTGCTCGGAGACACTGAAACCCATCAGAAGATGTCACTTCCTGTGTCAAAATGGCGTGTAATCAGAGCAAGACGTTTCCTCCCGTCACCTGAGCTGAAAAGTGATTCACATCTGATCGGATTCACTGCCCCCCCGGGTCACACTGACGGTTCACCTCAGAGCGTCGCGCCAGGTAAGAGATCAGTGACGAAGTAGCATCACTGCACGTGTGTGTGTGAGAAAGTCTTGAATGCCATATCAGCAGAACAACATAAAACCAGCTGTGCAGGAGCTCACCTGCCTCAGGTGCAATCAGAAGACTCGCCTCTTTCAGATTTTTAAACATTTAGTGCCAGCTGACCACCACCGGTCACGTGTTTCTGCATTAAATCTATGCCATAACATGACGAATCCTGAGAAATGCAACTACATATCGACGCAGCCCGCGATGACTGTGATCAATGCAGCCGTTTCCAGCTGCTTCTGCCTCACACACTTCCTGACTCAAACAAATCGACTGGCAGACAGAATCTCCAGCGCCAACTAGTGCTCTGCATCTCCGCGCTCTGCATCACACAGTGGGAAAGCAGGACTTTTATCAGCTGTTATAGAGGACGCCTCAGTCTCAGTTTGATGTGACAGTGCTGTGCAGCTGCTGCAGTTATAGTTAAATTAAAACAGGAAGTTCGTGACCAGAGGAGGAGGACGGGAACGACCTTTTTATATCCCATCATAAACGTCATCATCATCACACTTTTCCAGAAATATGCAGATATGATTTTAAGAGTGCCTTAAAATGTTCAGGGTGATTAAATCCTCAGTTTCTAATCACACCCCAGCTCAGAGTTTACGATTTAAAATGCTGACACATTGTTTTTTTTCCCCCTTTCAGGTCATTTGTGATGTGCAGTTTTTCACGAGCCTTAATCGTGTTATTACCAGAACAAGTCATGGATAAGGCGTTTGCACTCTGATCAGCTGGTTGCTGCTCACAGGAAGGTATCAGGTATACCTCATTTTATCAGTCGACATGTGACAGTCTCGGTTCATATCCGATGTGTCTGCTGTCAGGTGTGTTTGAGCTGTGTGAGGTTAAAGGTCACAGGTCAGAAACCTGCTCTACTGATCAGTAATCAATAATAATAATAATAATGTGATAACTGTGAAGAGTGGATAAAATAAATCTGGCCTCCGACACCAGACTCCACTGTAAAAACCAGTCAAATAAGAGACCCCATCCTGCTTAGTGGAAGTCCCCGCCCGCAGGCACGCGGTGCGGGCTGTCAGTCACCGGCAGACAGACCGCGAGGAAGCCGCCGAGGTGGGAGCGAGCCCGGGGAGAGGCCGAAGGGAGAGGCCGGCAACACCGCCGAGCTAAAATGGAGATTACAGCTCGGCGGAGATTAGCTGCTCCAAGCTAACTCCTGTTAGCGTGGTGCATACCGGAAGTTACTGTGATCGCTCCTCCAAAATAAAAAACACGAAGCGTGACGAGGATTGAGCGAGACCACCGTCAGGGCACCGCGTGCATCACAGCGCGTCTCAGTGACAGTCAGACACTCCCCGAGGGACCGTCAGTGAACCCGGAGCACAAAACTATTCGTTTCGACTTATATTTTGAAAGTAGCCACCGGATATGATGCGAATAAACCCGGGTATTAACTGAGCGCTCTCTCTCCCGCAAACAGCCCCGCCGCCCCCGCACTGCCACCCGCATTCAGCACCGAGAGCAGGCCGCGAGCGTTTCCTTCACCGCCTGCCGCCCAGGCGGCCCAGAGCCCGGGCACGGGCCCGTCCACTCACCGTGGGTCCCGGAGGCCGGCGGAGGGGCTGCTGCTGTGGGGTTCCCGGGCTCCGAAGGGTCCTCCGCGGACGGTTTGCTGTGGAGACGAAGGAGCAGCCTCTTCTTCTTCTTCTCCTCCCGAAGGATGAGAGCACTTCCGCACAGCGCGCCGCGCCGTCAAGCCGCGCATAGCGAGGAAGTCCAAATACGGAACTTCCGGTCAGAGTGAGGCCCATCAAAGTAAAGTTAAATAAAGTTTTAACGTTTCAAAAATAAGTTTCTGCTTTGATGCTTCGTTTAAACTCCGCCCAGCTCAGCTGTCACCATGGAAACGCAACATGTGTTGCACAGTAAAAATAAAAAAAGTAAAATGAAAATCTATATCTGCTCCACCCACCATCCACACACAGAAAATCTGCAGCACAGATACTGAAGCACAGATATAATAAAATATATATAAGCTTTAAACCAGTGGGACATGTTCACCTGCAACAAGCACGAGTTCACAGGTGGGCATTAAATCGTAATAAATATATTTTTCTGGCTTGGACTGAGCTCTTCACAGTTAAATAAATAGTGTCAGAATTATGTCTTCATTGAAAACGACGACAGGAAACAAGGTCTGCTTTTATTTTGAAAATAATAACTGGAAGGACTTGTTTATTTTCTCTCTAACTTGTCGGATTACTCGAGTCCTCCTGCCACCCACCGTCAGTCAGAGAGCAGCAAGGAGGTCTCACTCTGAGCTGAGCAGGAGACTCCGCCTGAAGAAGCAGCAACGTCTCACTGTGATTCCTCCACCAATCAATCATATACGAGGTGGTCCATACCTGAACCATCTCATCACTGCAGCTGCAGCACCGTCCGTCTGTTTCAAAGTCGCCTGCGAGCTGGAGGCACCACCTGATGGAGCCAACAGAACCACATCAAATGCAAAATGCAGAGACGAGATGCTGAGACCGGCAAAGTGGAGATCCTGCACCGCCTGGCTACGCCCAGATAATCTGCCCATCATCGGTGACAAAGGGCAGCCCAGGCGGAGTCCAGGACCCACCGGGAACGTGTCCCACTCACTGCCAGGAATGTGGACCACACCTCACAGCATACCCGCTGTGATCACTAATAATCAATACTGCTGATCAGCTCAGTGGACTCCAGCCTAAGAAAACATATTTACACAGGTTATGAGTCACTTCAGTCACCTAACCGAGGTACAGTGGCCCAGCTGTGAAACAACCAGGTGTACACATATGTGTCTGTACTCTGAGGCTCAGATTACTCTGATTACTCTGAGAGTACTCTGAATCTCAGATTACACAAATTATGATGGGGTTTAGTCCCTGAGCTGCAGAGCTGAGGCGTGTGTGTGTCTGTCTCCTGCACGGTGTCGGTGTGTGTTGTGTCACGTGACCGTGTCTCCTGCACGGTGTCGGGGTCTCGTGCTGGCTGAAAGCCTCTGATCAGTTTCCCTTTTTTTCTGCTGAACTGAAAATGATCGATGACACCATGACGTCATCTTTCCTGCTCTGCGTTTATTAAATTATTGATCAGCGATCGAACGTTTCTGACGGCTCACGTGACCGCCCCCTTTGACCGTTGGTCTCGCG
This sequence comes from Etia nguti, assembly GCA_015106755.1. Lineage (NCBI taxonomy): Eukaryota > Metazoa > Chordata > Actinopteri > Cichliformes > Cichlidae > Etia > Etia nguti. Next base: position 7,705 of record VUQG01030489.1, on the reverse strand, counting down.
AGAGGTGACGGGGCTCGTCACGAGATCCTCTGCAGCAACAAATCGGCTCCGGATCTGAAGACGATCTGCTCGTTTCTGCGGTAAGGCGCTCATTAACGGCGCGTGCAGGACGCGCGCGAACACGGGTGTGCCGGGCGTTGGGAGCCCGGCACACCGCATGTGTGCGCGTGTGTGCGGAGGTAATGAGGACTTGCGTGTGGTGAATGAGATGAAGGATGGAGGATGCTGCGCGGCGGCGGGCGCGACGGCACGTGCACGCGCAGAGCTGGTGTGTGGCTGGTTCGCGCGGGTGTCCGGTTTCCGGTGTGTTCGTGTCAGTTCGATTTGAACACCCCGCGCTCCCCGTGCGTGAGTGCGTGTGTGTGTCAGGTGCAGGTGACCTTCACTGAGGTCAGAGGTGGCGTGTCCAGGTGAGCCTTATAGACTTCATGTGACGTCACAGTGTTAAACGACACTTTCAGAGTTTTTCAGGTGTGAATGTGAAACACTGCTCCGTGTTTGTGTGTCTGTGTGCCTGTGTGTGTGAAATGGTGCGTGTGTTTTTTTGTTTCTGAGTGTGAGCGTGTGTGTGTCTGTGTGCCTGTGTGAGAGAGAGAGATGCTGAAGATAACTCTTTATTGTCATTGAACAGTCATATCTTGTACAATAGTACAATGAAATTGGAAACAAGGTGTGAGCAAAAGAAGGAATGACTTAATAAATAAATAAAAGTGAACTCACAAACTCAGAAACCATAAATAATCATTTAGTCTTTTATTTTGAAAACCCAGACAGTGGCATGCATGAGCCCCTGTAGAGGCTGCAGTTCCTTTGATGTCTACCAGAGGCTCCAGCAGTGAGCAGTAGAAGAGGCTCCTCCTCTAGCAGAGGAGCTTCATCAGCTTGTTTAGTGAATGAACCTTACCCCCGCTCTGTTCTACTACATCAACCAATCACAGTGCATGAGAATCAGGAAGGTTCTACCTTGTGGCGTTATTCAGCACTTACACGTTAAGTACTTACTGAGCTAAAAAAACAGGATGATTGGTTATACAGCAGCAGCGATGGACTTGACCGACCACAGATATATTTATCGTCTTCTATCACCACAGCAGATCCTCTGCCTCGGTCTCACAGTGAAGTTCCTCTGACCTTCTCTGAACTTCTTCAAGACATCCTCCATCCTGTCGCACATTAATAATGTGTGTGTTAAATGTATGCGTGTGTGAGGAACCACAAACCGCCCGGACTGAAGTCCAAGCGTGAACTTGATGGGCTTGTGTTTTTGTTTCAGACGGGGTCATGGAGGTGTCGTCGCACAGCCTCTTCCTGCTGCAGCAGCTCAATGTGCAGAGGGAGTTTGGTTTCCTGTGTGACTGCACCGTCGCCATCGGAAATGTCTACTTCAAAGCTCACCGCGCCGTGCTGGCCGCCTTCTCCAACTACTTCAAGATGATCTTCATCCACCAGTCCAGGTGAGGGGTGAGACAGCGGCGTGTGAACTCTGTACCTGAGTAGAAGTTAGTTATACACCTGTGCTTTGGGTCATCTCACAAGTACAGGCAGTATAAAAAAATGGGCATGTTTTCTGAGAACCTGAATTCTTTTAAATGCCCAACAGGTGGCAACTCCTCTGGCCCTCGAGTCCTTTGTCCTGATAAATTTGTTGACTTCCTCAACCGTGTTGGGTTCCAGGTCAGAGAGGAGGATTATTTGGGGCGTGCTAAACATATGTACCTCAGTCAGATTAACTAGCAGGTGACAGTCTCTGCGTCGATCCTGTCACGAAAACGTTAACAGACGACCTGCTGACCCGGCATGAATCCAAAGATGGTTCGCTTGTCATCTGAAACTGTGCCGCTGTGAATAGATCAGCCTCGGGAGTTTGGATGAACTAGCCAACCTTATCCATTAAAGACAAGATTTTACTACTTGTCTTTAGTCTGTGTCGGCAGGCATGTTAGTATTAGCTAAGATTAGCCATGAGAAAGACAGCTTAGGATTGGATTTGCCCTCCAAAACCAAACCGAATGTTAGCGTTAACTACAAACCTGGAGCTTGACTGGTCAGCCAATGGCTAGCTGTCAGCTACAAACAGATGCACTGTGAGGACAGGTAGGGACAGCTTATTTGGCCTTAGCTTTTAGGTGAACAGCGGTGCATTTGATTTGTAACACACCAAAAAAATAATGAATGAAATGTAATGTTTTATCCCAATTATTTTGTTTTCATAATTTTTAAGAAGCAATCAAAAGGTAATTAGAATCCAAATATGATTGATCAGCCCTAAAACATGTTTAAGATTAGAATAATGCTGAAGGTTTGTACCAGTGTTTATTCCTTTATTCCAGGAGAACAAATTTCAGGATCTGGATCCTGTGATCCAGAATAGAGGGACAAAACTCTGGTACAAACCTTCAGGAGAACATCGGTCCAAAACATCAGGATCCACATGCTGTTTGTTTTCCGAGATGCTGACCTCATGTCTCTCTGTGTCCCCAGCGAGTGTATAAAGATCCAACCCACGGACATCCAGCCGGACGTCTTCAGCTACCTGCTGCACATCATGTACACCGGTATGTGTCCCAAACAGCCGGTGGACCAGAGCCGGCTGCAGGAGGGCATTAAGTTCCTTCACGCCTACCAGCTGTGCCGCAAAACTGGCGAGGGTGCCGCTGAGACTGCCAACAACGTGGTCCGCATGTCCAACCTCTATGGCATCCAGATCTCTTCCCAGCTGGCCAGCAAGGAGGGACCTGGAATCCCCAAGACCACCACGGTGTCCCGCGGGGCCGAGGACGGGCGGTCCTCTGGCCGAGGGGCCCGGTCTCACTCCCAGCTGTCTCTTGCTGTCGGACTGGAGGGGGTATCTTCGGACCATCAGGCCTCGGCGCTACGATGCTCTGTGGCATCCGGAGATGATTCTGACATCTCGACTACCCGTGTCAAGCAGGAACGCTTAGAGGAGGAGGAGGACGGCGAGGAGGGTCCAGGGGCAGGGTCTCCAATTCAGGACAGCAGTCCCAGTCAGGGCCTCCTGTTCAAAGACCGGCCGTTAGTGCTGCACTGTCCCCGCTGTGGAGAGCGCTGCTCCTCCCCAGAGGGCCTGCGGGAGCACCTGTTCAGCCACGCCCTCGACCCCGCCCGTCTCATGGAGGGGCTGTCACAGGGCGGTGAGCTGGACGCCGGCCTAGAGGAGGGTCCTCCGGGAGCCCAGGAGCAGCTGGATGCAGGATGTTTGGAGGAGGCACTGAGGCAGAGCCAGGCACTAGCCAACCAGCTGGCCGCTGAGCTGAGGCGGAGCCGAGGAGGGGGGAGTAGCCCCGCCCCCCCCATCCTGCACTCACGCAAACGTAAGATCGCCTGCGCCGTCTGCAGCCTACGCTTCTCCCACAAGAGCCAGCTGCAGGAGCACATGTACACCCACACAGGCAAGCCGTCCCGCTACCACCGCTACAACCGCCTCTGCAGCCAGCTCTTCCAGGCCTCCACCCATTTCTGTGACAGCGCTGCCGAGCCTGGGGGAGGGACTGGGGGTGGAGCCTCAGTGGGCACCCCCATAGCTCTCTCTGAGGAGCCCAACAGGGACACTCAGGACAATGGCAGCTCCTGCTACTCCCTGGACTCTGAGATCTCCCAGGAGAGTGTGGACGGCGTCCCGGTCGAGTGATGTCATCTGTTATGAGGAATGTGATTGGACAGAATAGGATGTTCCGCGGGTGGTGGTGTTCTGAGTGATTGGTCTGTACCTGTTTGGGAGTGTCTGTATTTAATCCAGTGATGTGATCATGAGGCGCTGAGGTCAGCAGTTCGGACTGTTTGATGCTCAGAAACGTCGGCAGAACCTGATTGATTGATGATTAATGATTGATTGATTGGGAACTGTTTCTCTGGTTTGAAACATTTGCAGATTTGTGTCTGTTGAAGAAGTTTCTGGACTCTGATTACATGATTCATTGATTAATCAGTGATTAATGATATATCAGTACTTTGACCAATGCCACTTCCTGTCATTCATGTCACTGCTTTGTGTTTCCTTCTCTGAAATTGAGCCAGCAGAGACTCTAAACCTGGAAGCAGCCAATACTGAAGCCCATCCGAGTTTGAGAGGAGGAGTGTGAGGAAGAGGAGACAGTTAGCGCTGTGATGTCAGAGCGATCTGTGATGTCAGAACCTTTTTCCTGAGATGCACTGACATGAGCAAACTACGAAAAGCGAACTACTCCGATTTCTGTCATTTGGTGTCAGAGGGTCATATATACAAGATGTGATCTACAAGTTATAAGAACAGGTCCAAACCAAAAACTGGATTTAAATCTGGCAGATCTGACGTTCAGGATCATCTTCCCCTGGTTTTTGGATCTCTCAGTGGAAACCCTGTTAGTTCTCCTTCTGGTTTTATTTTTTTACCCACTAAAGGACTAAAATGTACAAACGGTAAACCCTCTCGGTGACGAATAATGAGTAATCGATCGCGTCGTACACCTTACATGTAAAGTTTAAGTTAGTCTGTTGATAATGTTCGTCATCAGATGGAGAGCACGAGGCTTCTCGTTTCTGTCCTTTTAGTGTCGTCCACAACGAAACAAAACTACAGTGCAGACTTCAGTAAATAACACTGTACTGCCAAACGTATTCATTCGTCTGCATATGACTAATAAGAGTTCCTTCACTGGAACTAAGAGGCGTGGTGAGTCCAAGTCCTGAAAAGCACACCAACACCATAACCCCCCCCACCAAACTTTACATTTGTCCTGGTAACCACCAAACCCAGACTCATCCATCAGAGTGCCAGATGGAGAAGCATGATTGGTCACTCCAGAGAACACATCTTCACTGCTTTAGAGTTTAGTGGCAGTGTGCTTTACTCCACTGCATGTGATGCCTTCATTGCCCTTGGTGATGTAAGGCTAAAGATACAAATGGTCACCATGGAAACCCATTCCATAAAGGTCTCTAATCTGAAGGCCACATGAAGTCTGTAGTTATTGACTCTGCAGGAAGTTGGCGACGTCTGCCCACTCTGTGCCTCAGCATCGGAAGGAAGTTCATCCCCACAGAGTTACAAACGTTATCAGATGGAATACAACAAAAACATGCAGATCAGAACACACAGGAAACACAAGACGGCGTCCAGGTTAGGACGAACAGATCCCTTTGGAGGAGCTTGAAGCATTCAGCTTTTGATTCTGAAGGTTTTCCAATGACTGAGTCTTGGTACACAGAGCTTTGAGAAGATCCCGAGTACCCTGAAAAGGAGTGACATCCTCAGAATGAAAATCTGCCAGTTGAGTAAATTTACACGCACCTAACAGCCAACAGGACGAGGAGAAGAAGGCAGCAGCTGCAGAAATGTACTGGCAGAAATGACCTGAAGCCACTTGGGTTCTCGGAGCTCTATAGGTTCGATAGTGAAGCCCAGGAGGATGACCTGTCGTTGAGATTAGCCGGAGTTAAACCAGGTTTTTATTTGACCTCTTCGCTGAAGCTGCTCACGCCCACTAACCTCAGTTTGCAGCACCAAAGACACAGAGCCAGAGCTCAGGGTTCAGGTCAAAGCTCGACCTTCATGGAGGCTAAAGCGCTGCCAGAACTTTGAGCCTTTAACGTCAGTCGCCTGCTGCCAAACTGAGCAGATTTGAAAGCTCCCAAGTTCATCCCATCTCTGTTCTGCTTTTCTTTAGTTTCTGCTAAACACGAGCTCACAGTGTAAGATGTTGCATTTCACTGAGGTAAAAATTAGTCCCTGTAGAAAAATCTCTGATTGAGGTGTTGCCCCTCGGCAGGCTTCCAGAAGCTGTCCAATCAGAATGAAGTGATCTTAAACGGGCGCTCACACACAGATGGGACGGTTGCACTGAGGGCGCTCTTACACGGAGTCGGGATTAAAAAGCAGCTGATGGTTTAACTTCATATAAAGGATCGTTCCACAGTTTCTTCCGTCTGACTCAAACAAAGGCAAGCACAAAAAAAGACAGAAAGGACAGGTGGGAAAATAAACGTGTCCCAATCTGTGGGACAGGGGCACATTTTTATTTACATTTTTAAATAAAGTTTTAAAAATATTCAGTCTTTTTTATATTTATCATAAAACTGTGAAAAACTAAAATCTTTTAATAGTCTAAAAACTAAAAGCCAACAGAAAAGCACGATCTGGGTTTTATTTTGAAAAAGTTACTGTCAGTTTGAAATATTTTGTTGGAATGCCCTATTCATTTTTACATTTTATTTTGAAATTGTTACACTCCTATACTTTCTAAACGTTTTATTTTGAAGGAGTCATAGTTTGTTGCGTTTTAAATACCTTTATTTTGAAGGAGTTATACTCTGTTGCATTTAAACCTTTTATTTTGAAGGATTTGAAGTCTGTTCATTTTAAACATTATTTTGAAGGAGCCAGTCTGTTATATTTAATTAATTTATTTTTTTTATTTTTGAAGGAATTATACTCTGTTGCAGTTGAATCCTTTTATTTTCTAGTGGTCCTGCCTTGTATTTTAAACCTCTTATTTTGAAGAAATCAATATGTTCCATTCCAAACTCATTTTTGAAGGAGCACCAATCTTGCATTTTAAACCTCCTATTGTGAAGGGGGCAACAGTCTTGCATTTTAAACCCTTTATTTTGAAGGAGTTACCCTCTTGCATTTTAAACCTCTTATTTTGAAAGAGTTGATCTTAATTCCATTGTAAACCTTTTACTTTGAAAGTCTCCACCGGACAGAGGGAAACTGGTGGTTCATCCCAGGTCTCTGCTGTTCCTTTCTGTGTCACGTGACCAGCGCTCATTGATGATGAGGTGTTAATGATTATTGTGTGACTGTCGTGCCGTCATCTTATTTCTGTGTTTCACTGTAAAAAAACAAACAGGAAGTTCAGTGTCAACATGTTTTTGTAAACGCGTCTGTTTTTCATGGATAAAACAATAAAGTTTTGTAAATAAATGGTTTTTTCACCAATGGGATCGAAACTCTGCTGTTGTTTCAACATGTATATATACATGCGTATACACACGTGTATGCCTTTGATTTTGTTTGATTATTGATTTTGAATCAGGTTTTCGGCTAAGCATGGATGTTGTTGGGTTGCACCGTATGGAATGCCAGGACTGCCATAATGAATTAATTAAATACACCATTAAAAAATTAATTAAATGTGTCAATAATTAATTAAAATTGGAAATAATTAATTAAAATGGGAAATAATTAATTAAATAAATATTTTTGACACATTTAATTAATTATTTCTTTATTTCACATTTTAATTAATTATTGACACATTTAATTAATTATTTAATGGTGTATTTAATTAATTAATTAAGGCACACTTGACTCCTTAAGCTCTCACCATGAAATAATTTTATCTGTCAACCTCACCCATCAAACTAAGGGGGCGGGGTTAATGCCGCCACTGCAACTTCTCTAACATTTGATTGGTTGCCGTGCAAAGTAAGTCAAGACAGGTCGATCCTAGATAATCGATTGCTTATGTGGACTTGGGGCAGCCAGGTATCCAAGAATGCATTTCAAATCACAGGCAGCAATGGTGGTGGTGTAAAGTTTTAAAATACCCCGTTTTTCTGTCACCAACTACACTTTTAATAGTGTTTTAGTCGCGAATGTAGTGGCGTCATCTTCACATGTCTGGTCAGGTTGTCAACATAGAACATGTTTGCAAAAGTGCTCAGATGTTTTCAGCGATGTCACTAGCTCTGCTAACAGTCAGCT
>VUQG01030487.1:24982-56223 GCA_015106755.1 Etia nguti | reverse complement strand
CAGGTCATTTGAGAGTTGTTTTGAGACCCCCATGTTGCTACTCTTCAGAGAAAATTAAAAGAGGAGGGAAACTTACAATTGACCCCCTTAAATACTCTTTCTCATTATTGGATTCACCTGTGTATGTAGGTCAGGGGTCACTGAGCTTACCAAGCCAATTTGAGTTCCAATAATTAGTTCTACAGGTTTTGGAATCAATAAAATGGCAACAGTGCCCAAATTAATGCACCTGCCGGATTTTGTTTAAACAATTATTGCACACTTTCTGTAAATCCAATAAACTTCATTTCACTTCTCAAATATCACTGTGTGTGTTTCCTATATGATATATTTAACTGACATTTTTTATTGTAACAACCAACGATTTATACAGGAAAATAATGACTATTAACAAGGTTGCCCAAACTTTTGCATCCCACTGTATTAACGATTAATTCAACACGAGCACTTAAATGAGATTGTGTAAATATATTAGATTTATCCAGACAGTCTAGTTTTCATGTGAAGTCTCTGGCACTTTGATGGCCAGTATAGATGGTAAAAGAAAGCTGCAGAAGCATCTAATGGTTTTCATTCGGGGGAGAAATAAAAAAGCAAAACATATCTGAACCTGGGCCAAACTGTGAATCGAAATTTACAAAAGACATCCAACTTTAATAATCATTTTATCTGCAGGACAAATTCCTGATTCTTCCTAAGAATTTGTAATATATGAAGTAAAAATTGTGTAATTTTAAATCCCAAATTTCTCCCTGAAGTGTTAATTAAACAAAGCAATGACATACAAACTGTATGATGTACATCTGCCCTGATGTTGAACCTTGATGGTGCCTAGTTCATTTATGTCTCAATACATTAGAAACTAGCAATAGAGACTTTCTCTGTTCTTCCTGCTCACTGATCTAGATGCTGAAGATGAGCTACAACAAACTGAAGGAGATCAGCAGGCACGCTCTTCACGGTCTGTGGTCTGTGGCCAGGTTACACCTGGATCACAACCAGCTGGAGTACATCCATCCAGATGCCTTCCAGGGCCTCACTTCTCTCTGGCTGCTGCAGCTGGAGGGCAACCAGCTTCAGCAGCTGCACCCAGACACCTTCACCACCTTCACTGTGAAAAGCCATTTTCATGTCTCAACTCTGAGGCACCTCTACCTGTCAGACAATGATCTGGTGACACTTCCTTCCAGGCTGGTAGTGACCATGCCCCAGTTGGAGAGCCTGTACCTTCATAGAAACCCTTGGATCTGTGACTGCAGCATGAGGTGGCTCCATGACTGGAATAAAAAGTTACCAGGTGGTATTTTTAATATGCACACTACAATTATGTTTAGAGCTTTCCTTTTGGGATGGTTAAAGTAAACTAAGACTCAAAATGCATAAAATATTCAAAGTCAAAGAGACTTGATGATCTGATTTTATAACACTCATGCTCTGTTCTTTTACCTAGGGGTTTTAAAATGTAAAAAGGACAGGACCCTTCCTAGTGGCCAGCTGTGTCCCATGTGCTCTTCTCCCTGGCACCTCCAGAGAAAAGACCTCTTTGATGCCGAGAACCTGGTCTGCAGCAGCCCCGTCATCACCTTTCCTCACAGGATGTCCACACCTAAGGATGTTGAGAGTGAGGTTTTGACCACAGAGGATTTTATAGACCCATTTGGAAATCTCTCTTTTGCCCTGTCTGATGAACATGGGAGTGAGGTGGATCTGATGTGTAATATTAGCAAGTCAAAAGAGCTTACCAAGATCAGCTGGCAGCAGACCCATCAGCCTCAGCTGACCAACATCACAGTGGCGGTGGATCTGGATTGTCCAGTTGATAGAGAAAAATATGAAAAACTGTGGAGGCTTATAGCATACTACAGCAATGTTCCAGCACATTTACAAAGGGAAATTATTCTAAGCAAAGACCCTCATCGAACCTATATGTACAGACAGGACTCTGAGAAAGATGCCCTGTACTACACAGGTCTCAAAGTTAATATAACGGCCCAACCACCATGGCTGCTGCAAACATCTTTGAACCTTCAGCTGAACCGGCTTCAGTCGTCAGCCAGGATGGCAAAATTGATTATGAGCACAGACCTCTCAGAGATGGTGGAGACGGGGGAGGTGCAAAGACAGAAGAGGTCATGGGTCATGATTGAGGCAACAAACACCACTCATAAAGTGTTCAGCGCTATCCTAGGAAAGCAAACTCAAATGTACTGCAACGTGCACAGTTCCGGCCAACCAGTTATTCGCTGGATGCTGCCAGATGGCTCCAAAGTGGAGGCACCGTACTCAAGTCCAGACAACAGACTGTCTGTGTCCCGTGGTGGAAGTTTGATTATTAAAGCTGTCCGCCACACAGACGCAGGAATTTACTACTGTATCGGCAGGGCTCATGAAGACTTTGCTGTCTTGCCATTCTATCTGACAGTGCAGGAATCCTCCAGCCCTCCACCAAGGGACGAAACATCAATCAAACCTAGTGAGGTATTTGTAGGCAAGCCTATTTCTCTGCATTGCACTGCATCTGCCTCCCCTGATCCTGAAATTAACTGGATTCTGCCAAACAGCAACATAGTGAGTTTCCAAGCCAACTCATCCAGAGCTTTAGTCTATTCCAATGGCACTCTACATATTCCACAGTCTCAGTTATTAGACAGTGGTTATTATAAATGCATTGCCATGAATCAACATGGTGTGGATACACTGGCCACAAAACTCATTGTTATCAGGCACAACTTCAGGAAGTTTCCAGCAACACCTCAGTCAGCTTCAGGAGTCAACACTCAAATTAAAATCCCCACAGAAGACACAGAAGAAGCATCAGGGGACACTGAAGGCACTCAGGGTGGGGCTCCAATGAGCCACCTGGAGCCTTTGAGAAGGAGAATTCCAGGAGGTGTGGTCCCGAGCAGGAGGGGCATTCACCCATCCAGGTACTTCTGGCGGAAGCCCCCAGTGCTTCAGAAACCAAGAGGATCACGTGTGGTAGACAGGAAGAATCCTATTGAGAACACGAGGAGGATTAATATATCGAAAGGTAAAATAGATCCAGAGAAATGGGCTCATATTTTGGCCAAGATTAGAGATAGAAAGGTGCAAAATACTGTGACACCAATCCCAATTCAGCACACAACAGAGAGGAAAGCAGCAGAGCAGACAACACAGTCAAAAGAAGCTACTAAAGGATCATCAGATAGTGTGACTGAGCGGAAAAAAGAAGGGCAGGGTTTTTTCAGGACACTGCACACTCCTGTACACAATACACTGTTAAAAACTGATAAACAAAATGTACAAAACCGAGGCACACAACATCTGACATCTAACAGCAAAATTATAGACAACGCACACAGCATACAAGCTACAACGCAACAGACATCCATAACACACGATATGGTCTTAGACCTACACACAAGTTCAAACAGTGTGGAACAGACCACATCTGTTCCACTGCATGCTGTCACATTCTGGCAGTCATTCACAAACACAGATGTTAATGGGGATAAAACAGCTGATTGGTCCAAGGAATCACATAGACATGTCAATACAGATAGATTAAAGGTTACTGCTAGTTCGAGTAATGATAAAGAACCCTTTTTGAAAAGTAAATCAGTAAATCCAAACAAATCAACAAAAAGCAAAGAAGAAAAATATCCTAGTGAGCCTGCCATAAAATCGGATGATTTGCAGTCTGTAGCAATGGCATCTCCAACAACTGTACAAGGCTCTGAAGGACAATCTCCTCCTAGCCTCCAACAACATAATTCCAGGCGAAGGAATGGGAGTCAGAGAAGGAGGCCAAACAGAAGGAAACAAAAGCTTGTAAAATCTATCCAGTCTATGGCCATCACACCTGCCAAAGCTATCCCAGCAACTGTCAAGACCACTCCCTCCACACTGCTAAAAATAGTTTCCTCAGAAGTTACAGCAACCAATCCCAGTACCATTGTTCCATTCACTGGCAGCCAAGAAGCGTCATCAGGAAAACTGAGTCATAAAGAAAGCACAGTCTCCAGGCACGACCATGAGGCAGCCACTAAACCCTCCTCCCTACCAGCTTCTCTCCTTGAAACAAAGGACAGCCATCTGCCATTATTAAAAAGCACACTGGCAGCACCATCAGTTCCAGTAACCTTTCCAGAAGTGGGTGATACAAAGACAACCTCTCAAACAGCCTTTGGAATTTCAGAATGTCCATCTCCACTAGAGCACTTCAGTGTACCAACACCAACCACTTTGCAGAGGCTTATAAACACGCCTGCTCCACCTATTAGGCTTCCTGAGGAGACACAAAGGTCAAGTTTTAAGGGTGACCTTGGACCTCTGCCAAGTTCTGACAGTTTGTTGGTGGGTTTTTATGCCACAAACACTATAGAACTGCAAACAGATGGAGAGGAGAACCAATTGGGCCAGAAGTACACAACTATTGAAGGGATGCTATTGAATGAGACTGGGGAGGGTTTTTTGCCACTGCTGTCCCCATCCTCCACAGACACGTCTTTGATCAACCAAGTAATGAAGACAACCTCTGGGTACACTCCCAGTGACTTGACTGTGACACCAAGCATACTTTCCAAGGATTATTTGGAGACAGATCCGCATGTTACACAGACTTCTACAGTACCTGAAAATTCATATTATACTTCTAGTCAAAATAAAACCTCAAAGGTAGTCCAGAATCTTAAAGAAGCTCTAAATGAAAATGTTTTTCCTTCTACTACTAGTACCTTTAAAGCAAAACCTACCTCTCCTGCCACTTCAAGGCTTGATCCTATAATGCCTATCAAAGTGACAGTGGATACCACACTACCCAAAATATCTTTCACAGAAGCCAAGATGGACTCATCACTGAGGACCAGCATGCAGGAGGCTCCCTGGATCAGAGTCAGCCATAATGAAGACCAACAAATAAAACCCACCATTAACATATCAGAGCCAAGGAAAGAATTAAACTTCCAGCCCACAACCCAGTCAGCAGACCACAAACCAACTTGGACACGTCTGACTAGCAGACAGATCGTCTTACAGTCGGTCACCCCTGCTCCAACAACTGCTACAGTCCAAACTAATCCGCATAGAGGGAGACTGTTAACAAGTACTCACAATGTGTCCAGGAAGCACCAGGTACCTAGACAAGGATCTACTCCAAGAGGAAAGCCAAGGATAACTAAGAGTCATTTCCAGACTTTCACTGTTAAAGCTGAAACAGATGCTAAACTTCCCTGTGACGCTGAAGGTGACCCAAAACCATTCCTGTCATGGACCAAAACTCTTAGTGGTATGTATGACTCAACCTCATTAATTCTTTTTTCCATACATTTTCAAAGCCATCGTACTTCTGTCTGCTAAAACATGGCTATGAATATAGAAAATATATCATTTATTTGTTAAAATGGAAAAATCCTGAAATATTTTGATGTTATGAAATGTTAAGCAGAGCAATATGTAACTAAGATACCTGCACACTTATATAAATATAGCTTGCAAAGATGTTTTATTGGAAATAATGGCACACAGTATATCAGATAGCAGGCTATCTGCAAAATTTGCAGGCATATCAGTATGTTCAGACATTCCTCATTACTCTAGATATGTTTTCATATAACCTCCACTATTGATGATGCTTTGATTGCTAAAGATGGACATGTAGATGATGCACTTATAAGATTATGGTTATAGGTTTGAATTTTGTAACATATATTTTTATAATCTATGTTACTTACTTATTTATGACATGAGTTTTAAAAAAGAGCCTTTAGCCTGCTCATAATTAAAAGTAACTATTCTGCTCTTATGTGGTACAGGGTTTTTTTTTCCACGGTTGGCAGTCGCACTAAAATATTTGCATTTTTCAATAAGTCCTCTCATTATTGTATTTTTGTACACTATGTAAATGTGACATCAATTTCTCTTGCGCTAAATATTTTATACTCTCAATCATTTTCATCTTAAATTTTATACTGTGTTTGAGAAAAGACTGCATTTTTAGTCTGTCTACTTTTGCAGAGACAAATATTCCTCAGAACACCAGGGTCCAGAGGTTTGAGGTCCACCAAAATGGTACATTAATCATCAGAAACACACAGCTCACAGACGTAGGCCAATACCTGTGCACAGCGCAGAACCAGTACGGCACGGACATGATGTTGGTCAACCTTGTGGTCCTGTCTCAGCCTCCGCGGGTCCTGCATCCTCAGCACAGAGAAATTACTGTGCATCTAGGTGACAAAGTCAATTTGGAATGCAAAGTGGAAGGGCATCCTGTGCCCCGAGTTACATGGGTACTCCCTAACTACGTCCATGTAGCTGCTGGTTCCATTTCTGTTCCATCTCAGCAGCATGTAGTTGTTGGAAATAATGGAATCCTCCAGATTAGCCAGGCCCGTTATATAGACAGAGGGATTTATAAGTGCATTGGCAGCAGTGCAGCTGGAACTGACTCTGTTTCAGTACGTCTTCATGTCTTAGCATTGCCACCTGTGATTCAGCAGTCACATCATGAGACCGCCACCATTTCAGAAGGCAGCCCTGCCTACATCCACTGCACTACTACAGGTTCCCCTCCATCTGTTATTCGCTGGTTTAAACCTGATGGTGCACAGCTCAACGCATCCCTAGACACTGGACAGAACCTAATTGTTTTCTCCAATGGAACTCTCTACATACAGAGTGTGGGCAAAGGAGATACTGGGAGATATGAGTGCTCAGCCAGTAACACAGTGGCATCCAGGAGGAGAACTGTGATCCTGAACATAAGGAAGAATCTGTCCTCTGCCAAGGCCAGTATCACCTTATCATCACCCCAAAGAACAGATGTGATCTATGGGAGTAGTTTGTTACTTAACTGTGTGGCCACAGGACAGCCAAAGCCCCGAATCATCTGGAGGACACCTTCTAAGAAGCTAGTAGATGCTCAGTACAGGTGAAATGTAAATCTTGTTATAAAACAAAATGCTCAAGCTAAGTGTTATTATTAGAAATCTTAAAAATCCTCAATCATTCAAAGCAGTCTTAATTATATACTCATATGCATCAACTGTGGTTGTTTGTTTATTGCAGTTTTGACAGGAGAATCAAAGTGTTTCCCAATGGCAGCATTAGCCTTCATTCGGTGACTGACAAGGACAGTGGTGATTACTTATGTGTGGCTCGTAACAAGATGGGTGACGACCATGTTCTGCTGCGGGTACATGTGCTGAGCAGACCAGCCAAGATTGAACAGAAGCAGCAAAGATCCAGTCAGGAGGTTTTGTACGGTGGGGACCTGACGGTGGACTGTGTGGCTTCTGGCCTCCCCAACCCTGAGATCAGCTGGGTTCTGCCGGATGGCACGATGGTTGACCCAGTCAAACAGAGAGATGGTGTCTTTGAGGGGCGCAGTCGCAGGTACGAGCTGTTATTAACTTCTAAAAAGTGCTACCATTTGTCTAACACAGGGGGAAACACCTTCACTTGACAGTATTTGTGCTTTCTGATCCATATTCTTTTGTGTAGATGAAAGTTTAACAATTTTTAATGAAGTTCTATTATATGGTGATGCTTTGTTTATCAGAAGGATCTGTGAGTGTGGGAACCTAGGCACTAGAGAAATGACTGAACATCCATCTTCCTTTAACTGTTTAATGAACTTATGGGCATTATTACAGAAAACTGAGCTAACCTTCTTTCTGTCTCTGCACTTTTTCCCTTTTGCTGCAAGAACTCAACTTAACCTTAACTTAAACAATTCTGCCACCATGTGGTCAGGAGTAGCTATAGAACAAGCAAATGAATTCTTTAAAGCACAGTATTGCTCCAATAAATTGTATCCATTTAAACAAAAATGACTAAAAACATAGCTTTGCTAGTTTGCCATATGAGAAGTCTCCAACTACCCCATAAATATGTTTAAAGGTTTCTTACAAATGGCTTTATGTCATTGTCTTATTTCATTAAAACTAGACTCCCTTGGAAAAAATTAGTCGAGTCTCTAGTGCACCATACCACCTTAAGTTTAATGATTCTTCATTTCTGCATAAAATTACTTCAAGAAATAATTTTGACATGTCCCACTAAGACACAAAAATTGCTATAAAACATCTATTAAGCATTGGTAAAATATGTATTTCTTTTTGACACATTATAGCTTAAACAAAACACAAAAAGATTCACAAAGCATCAAAACTAGGGGTGGCTTTAAAAAATCAATTTCCCGATTCAAACCGATTTTAGTTTGAATAATACCATAAATCGATTCATTATCCTGAATCAATTTTTAAATATAAATGTATTTTGCCAGAAACGCCAGAATCTCAGGTTAAAGCTCACAAAACTATTTCAACAACCAGCAAACAGTAAATGAGAGCAGGTACACGGATTCCACACAAAGACGTAAACACAGAGCGGACCCGACGCATCAGAAGCAGTCTTTCTCACCTGACGGCACGTACACTGGCATGCCGTCGGGCCTGAAAGCCGACAGCTCACTGATTCTGATGCTGCAGGTTTTGTCTCTCTCCCACCAAAATTCACTGAACCAGCAGCAAAAGAAGATCCTAACTACGCTTCACATTTGATAAACATCGTCATGAATTCCCTCTGACTTTTGCTGTTTTGCTTCCACCATGATAAAATCACACTTCCTGCACAGCTCTCTGTCTCTCTCTCTCTCTCAGTGTACTTCAAGAACAGTTTACCATCAAAAATCTCTGTTTTCTGCATTATTCACTTGTTACGCACCAGTACTGTTGTGTTCAGTGCTGTCGGCCTCTGACAAGAAAGCCTCATTTCTGCTGTTCAATACTGAAGAAATTTAAGCTTTTTAAAATTTTGCCAAATTGCAAAACCCTTAGCTGTGTCTGTAATCAAACCTCTGTAACTTTGATCTGCTTCACTTCAGCAGCATCAGGTAATGTTCATATGTTGATTCATGGTTTTCTTCTTTTTCTGATCTACTGCAGAATATTTTTTAAGGGGTTTCGAATCGAATCGGGACCTTGTGAATCAGAATCGAATCGATTATAGAAATCGAAAATCGATACCCAGCCCTACTTTGACTCCACCTGTTGTTTTTGGACATCTGAGATTAATAGAAATATATAAGTGATAAGAATATGAGGCTGGTAAACACTGAGATTCAAAGATACATGCTTGTACTTTGGAGCCCTTCTGTTAATGGCTGAAAGGTTAACGAAACTCTTGGACTTTCACCCAGGCAGCTGAGGCTTGTGGCCATGTGTGACCACATTATTTAGGATTTATGCATCAAACTACATATTTGGGTTAAGAAATAAATAAGAGAGCCATTCACAGCTGACAACAAAACGTAAGAAGAAATGCTGCAGTGAGAAACTGAAAAGTTGAAAGTTTTTTTTCTCCCTTTAAGCATTTCTTTCATAAATTTAGGCTGGTACGTTTCATCAGGGAAGAACAAAGAGCACAATCAGCAATGCCGTCCACGTTTTTTTTTAACAAAGCCTTTTATCACACAGCTCGGTTGGACCGTCTGATCATATGTTTCCTCTTTTAGCTGCTGATTGGCTGTTTGGGGCAGATGAGCCACCCTCTTTGCCACTATTGAATTCTTTGAGTGCCAGTTCTCTGATAATGTCCCTGAACTCTTCTGGTCTTCACTTCATCTCTACCATCTATTCATAACAAAGCACTTTAGCCCTTAAACTGCAATCTAGGACCAATGAAGGTACTTTGTGTCGTGGATCCAAGAAACAGGAAACGTGTTCCACTTGGATGCAGCAACAAAAACTTTAAATTTAACAGCTGATAATACCACCCAGTAAGACCTGCTTTGGACCTAAAGTTGTATTTATCAGTTTTATTTCATTATTAATCATTCTCACTGTTTTTCTGTGGCCTCAGTGACCCCGGGTGAGATGACACGGTGATGTGAGGTCGGGGAAAGAGGATGACGATAACAGACTAACCGCATGATAAAAAAACCACACCATATTTAGCATGATGGAAAAAAAATCAAAGAAAATAAGTTTTTTAAAAGGAGCATGATCAGGCGTTGTAACTGAAGCAGCTCAGCACATTGTCAGAAACTCAGACGTCGCGTTTTTGAGACCCTCCGGGTGAGAAGGTTTTGTTTTGTAACTGAGCGCTAACAGACGGTTCAGAATAACCTCAGACGAGCTGAAGCATCCTCCGATTCACCAGCGTGAAAGAAAGAGCTGTTCGCTAATTTGCGAAGAGGATGAATCCAATCCTTTATATGCTGATGGTAAATGTGTGGTTGTATTTTAAGTGCCAGCATCCAAAAGAGAAGAAAAAATATGAGAGAATACACTCAGAAATAATTAGATTCAGTGGCTGAATGGGCCAAGAGCTTGGATGAAGAACTCAGGGTCACAGGTTCAAGTTTCCTTTCAAATTTCTAATTTGTGAGTGTTTTCAAAGCCTACATGTAGTGGAAATATTGAAAAGCTTCACGAGAAGAGTGCTGAGGCTATGCAAAGTATTAGCTCACTGCAGTACGCAGCTGCGCTGAGTTGTGCCGTGTTTGGAGTTGACACACCGCTTTTGCTTTTGACAATCAAGAGGCAGCATCTAAAGGAAAATCTTGAAAAAGCTCTCGCTTATGAAGACTCAATGGCTCAATCAGCAAAGGAGACAGGTTTAGAGGTGATGAGATCAAGTCACATCTCTGCTTCTGAAAGGCTGTTTGAAAGCCGGCGGCGGTGTAAAGACTGAAAAGCTGCCAGTGAAGCAGCTGCAGGACTCAGTCAGCTGATAGCATGAAGGCTGTGGGTTTGAGTCCCATTTACAGCCTCAGTCTCTGAACCTCTGAGTGTCTGTGGGAGACACAGATATGAAGAGGGAGCTTTCACTCCTGCCCGACTAACGCTAACAATCACACGGAGACTTTTAAAGAAGAGATGCCCAAATTAAGGTTCAAATTCTAACAGGGAACTTAAATTTTCAGGACAGGAAAGGCCAGTAAAAAACACAGTGCTGCAATCAAACAGCCCCTTTGGAGAACCATGAAGACTTAAACATCTGGATAATCAAAAATGAAATCACATGTGGAGAACTAAATAAATAACCACCAGGGAACGTTTGAAATGGAAAACAAAAAAACCCAAAAGATAACGTTCAAGACCTCAAAGATGCCCCGACTGGAGAACCAAAACTGAATTTTGCTAAAGATGCAGACATGAACCCACCGAACCATCAAGTCTCTCTGCTGCTGCTGTCAGATCACCTGCATCTCCTCCTATCCTCTGTCACTCCAACCTGCTGCATGTCCTCCTCCAATACATCCATGGATCTTCTCAGAGTGTTCCTCCAACTGGGATGCTCCATACTTAACATCCATAATCCAATATATCGTCCCCCGGGTTTAAAGCGGTTCGACTGACTCAGAATGGTGTTCAGCAATTCAGTCTGAGAACAGGTAAATCCAGGTAAATCCATTTTATTGTTGAACAGTTCATTTTTCATGTGCTGCAGGCATCATTGCTTCTAGTGAGTAATAAGAAACCACCACATCTGATCTCAGGGTTTCCCCACCTGCCAAATCCCACATTAACCCCCGACTGTCCCTCTTCTCCAGCAGACCAAGCTAAAGATCCTCCTCACTCCCAGTGAAGATCTGAGCCTTCACGTTGGCAAACCTACAAAGACATCTTCATTTGGGATCCAGAACTTTAACCTGTTCACACTGAAATACTAACCAAAGCAAGCCCTCGACAGATAACCGAAATCAAGACCCCATCAGAGAAGCAACACACACATCACACTTACAGAAACCGAGGAAGCAAAGCAGAATCCTAGCTGGAGAAAATACAACATAAGCAGCGCCTCTCACCTCGTCCCTCGGAGCCTTTGAAGTACCCACATGAAATGTTCGGGGCTGAAAAACACGTTTAATCTCTGTTAACAACTGTAAACAGATCAGGTTGCTGTTGCAAGACAAAATCTGCTTTTGTTCAGCACGATTTATTTCCATAACCAACTCTGAGCGCCGGCATCATGGGACATCTACTGGTTTCAACCCCAAACCTGCACCAGTTTAACGTCTGTGACGTCGAGGAGCAGAAACAAGCCTGGATGTTTGATCTGTTTTTGATCATTTGTTCAAAACCGGAAAACCAAAAACAAATAACGAGGCTCCCATTAAAGCAGCGGCCTGGCTCCTTCAGCAGCGTTGTAGTCTTACAGCTTCCCACCAGCAGGGGCAGCAGAGAGCTCTGAGCTCCAGATCAGCAGCAGGTGAGAAAGACGGGACAACTGAGCAGCTGTCCTTCAAGAAGTCAGGAGTTTCACTGCCCCTCATCCTGGTAAATTCCTGTTTCTTTATGATTGTGTGTGTGTTTGATTTGTCATCACTGAACAATTCATTTAATCAGACCCAAACTCATGAATCATCATCAGGTTTACAGCCTTCAAACACGCGTTCATACCCTCAGCCTGCCATGCTTCACCAAAGGCTCACTCAATCTCATCTCATTAAACAACAAAAAATCAACCCTGACGTCACAGACTTACCTACCAGGGAGAGAAGTTATAATCAATAACATGTGCAAAACTTCAGGTCCCGACTGTCCAACAAGATTAAAACCTTTGGATGTTTCAGGGTGAGTATCTGGCTCACAGTGGAGCTCAGGTTGAAGTCCCTGAAATATTTGGAGCTTTGTGGAAATCACAGTTAGTAGGAAGCGGGCTGATTTTTTTTATTTCCAGTGCCTCATAAATGGGAAACAGACATTTTTTTTTTTCCAATCAATCCAAATCAGCTGAATACTTTCACAGAGATTAAAACCTGAATATGGAAAAACACACACCAGCATTTCACCAGGTAACAAATCCAAATTGTATTTTTAGGAAGAAGAAAAGAGATTTAAAATCTGTGGTTGTGATCTCGCTCATTTTCTCACTAATATTATTTTTTAAATACTGTTTGGAAGCAGAAACAATTGGTTTCTCCTCAAAGGAGTTTTCTTTAATAAATAAATAAAAATCATTTTCTCTAAATGTAAAGGAAACGCCCATTTTTAATACTGAAACACAGTGTGGTGATGATTTAAAGACTGTAAACCTGAGTGAGCTGTGCTGATGGGTTTCTTTGGCTCACGGTTATTATTTTGTGATATTTCTCTAAAACGTTGTAAAGCTGAGAGCTGTTCAGTAAACATCTTTAATGACTTTAAAAAACAAGAACTGTGTGCACAAGCTTTCATTTATTTTGGACTTTCTCTGATCCACACAGGCTCAAATACATACATAGACCCCGCTGATATTTGCTTAAAAGTTTCTTAGCAAGTTAAATTTCGGCCGGATGCTTTTGGGATTCGTGAGCTAGCTTCTGGAATAACTCCGTCTGGATATTTGACCAGTGTTGTTTGCAGAGTTTGTAAAGTCGCTCAGTTTCTCGTCACAGACTGAAGCGTGGTTCAAGGGCTGAGGCCCGGCTTTTGGGGAAGATGATTTCAGAAGCTTAACCTTATCCTGTTTATCCTGTGTTTGGGATCACTGTTCTGTAGGAGCACCAACTGTGTCCCAGTTTGAACCGTCTGGCTGCTTATTTGAGGTGAAGCCCTCCTCCTTCATTATTCCATCCACCAGTACCACTGACAGTTAAACGAACCCCGAGCACGATGCTACCAGCACCCTCCTTAGCCCTGTTCTTGGCTTTGAAAGCCTCACCTTTACTGAACATGGCTCCTGTCACTGTGGTGGACAGTGACGCTGGTGTTCCCAGTTCTACTTGTGACTCCTGGACTGTTCCCGAACATCCTAACAAGTTTCCTCTCATCTGGGGGTGAAAGGTTGAATCTCCTTCCGGACTTTGGCAAAGCACACACACAGCCAATTAACTTCTGATTATAAATAATTGTTTGAACTGATGATCTTGAAATTTGCAGATTTTTAGAAATTAGTCCAAGAGACCTCCCAAACTTAAATCCAAGTTCCTTTGACTTTTTTGTTGTCTGAGTATCGGTCAGGTCTGTCAAACAAATCCTTTTTGTGCTGCAAAGAGGATCCCAGCTGTAGCCAGTCATGGTTACTATCCAGGAGTTAACGGGCCTCGGCCCTGTCAGCACGATTTAACGAACGATTTAATTTATCTGAGCCTGTATGCATTTAACCCTGCAGATTGTTCTTGCTTTTTAAAGTCATTAAAGTTGTGCTTTTAAACCAGATCAGCAGCTTCCATCCATACTTCCTGTCACAGGCTGGCGTCCTCTTTATAGCCTGGTTGTACCCGTCAGTGTGTGTTGTTTCCACCTTCAGCGGGGACGGTTTTCTTGAATATTTAGCGGTAATGTAATAGCAACGCGCTTCGTTGAAGATGGTTGAATTTGTGCTTCTTTTTTTTTTTTTAGGTATTAAACCGTCATCGGAGGCTGACGTGTGGCTCTCCCCAAGACATGCCCAGCTGGTCTCCCTGATGCCGAACACATGGCGTTGCTTTATCCCTGATATCGCTAGGTAACACCCTTACATCACGGTATTAAGAGGGAGTTTTTCCTTCCCACTGTCGCCAAGTGTTGGTTCACAGGGGGTCGATCGGTTGTTAGGTTTTCTTGGGTCTTTACCTTACACTAAAAAGAGGTGACTGCTGTTGAGATTTGGTGCTGTTTAAAGGAAACTGAATAGCATTTTTGTGGAATATGTCACAGGCCTAACGACCGTAAAGGTCACTTTACTTTAAAACCTTTTTTTGTCAGGTAAAGGTTTTAGTCAGAAATTATTCCTGACTGCTGCTGAAGTTTGTTTTTCTTTCATTTATTGCCATATCGCGTGTTTTTCCTTTTGTGTGCTGCATTTCTGGCACCTGCATCCACCTGGAGGATGTGTAATCAGAAACCGAGCCTCTGCGTTTGTCAGTCAAGGCCAGCGTTCACCGCTCACTGCAGAGAAAAATCAAGACAATCACACATTTTTTTAAAAAACGATGTGTGCAGGCTGTTTGTCGGGCCGCTTTGTTTTTGCAGCCTCTCGCTGTACGTTTTAAACTCCACCACCAGCTCACCTGATTCAGCTCTAATGCAGTATTGATTAGGCGTTGTCTGAGCATGCCAGCGCGGATCAAAGCTGCGATAAAGACTCGGGGGTTACGCTGCTCCATATCGATCGCTGAACCTGTTGTTAGTGAAGATGTTTCTGTGATTCATCATCAGTGCGAGCCCGTTTCAGGTCGAATCCTTCGGCAGGGATTGTGTGTGAGCCGCGGGTATTTTGATCATCTGTCGCCTGCCTGTGAAGTGAAAGCGTGTGAGTGAGAATATACGTCTGTTTGAAGCCGCAATCAAACGCTTCATAAAGAATATGAGAAAGTAAAGATTCAACACATTTGGCTTCTCATTTAGTCTCTTTAATATCACGGCTGTATTCAGGAGCTCGTGATAACCCACGTTTAATGAATTTCCTTTAATGTGTGTTTTCAATTAGCCGAGCGCCCTCGTTAATGAACCCACCGCTGTAATAACGCTCCGTCCCCCGTCAGGGATCAAACTCGCGTGCAGGAGCTACTGATTTATCCTGCCAAGCACTGAGGAGCGGCCCTTCATCATCCTCCTCTTCCGCTGTAAGATGGTGATAAAGTGCTTCTTGCACAGGCGGGGCCCTGATTCTGGCTTCCCGATGTGTCCCAGGTACGTCTTATTCTCGCCCTCGTGCTCATCGTTTCTGCAGCCGCGGGGGAAGTAAACATCCGAACCGCAGTTTTATCTTCGCCAAGGGTTTCTGCTTCCTGCTGAAGTCCTCCGCTGCTTGCATCAGCTTCTTCTTCTTTGTGCAAATGCACCATGAAATCTTACACAGAGCTCACACTCAGTAGTAATGAGGAGAAAATCAGCCTGCGTTCAGTGAGAAATGAAACACGCATGTCTTCGGTGATGACTTCCTCTCATTTTTAGAGAGCGCCTGAATGCCAAGAATGAAAGACTGGATTATTTTGATGTAGCGCCTCCGTCTGTTCAAGCATTAAATCTGACAGAGTTTAATGCTTAAAAACGATTGATGTAGTTAATTCAGTTGCGAGCGTCCACTTTTAAGCCTCGAAACTAATAAAATACTCAAACCTCAGCCTCCAAAACTGAACCACAAACACAGACAGACCACTAAAAGTGGTCCAGAAGGCACAAACACATTGGAAGTGAAGGCTGGCAGCTACAGCAGCCTGTGCCGGCCTCCACCTGTCAGTCAAACAGGCCAGGTGAGTTATTAAAAAAAATCACCCCCTGTAACGTTCTTGTGAAGAGACCAGAGGCTGTGAATGTGTTTGTTTCTTCTGTGAAGTTGGATTTTTAACATGGGAGCCTCTAGTGGACGTTATAGGAACTGCAGTTTTGTGGTTTTCAGCTCCATCGCTTTAGCCCCGTGGGTTCCTGTTGGTTGTAAATGAGCTAAATATTTGGCAGGTACTCTTCCTCCTACAGCCCCCTTCAAGTACGCCATGATTCAGATTTTTACTGTATGAAGGTGACATGATGTTTTTGGGGGGGGGTTTTCGGTTCCATATAACAGAGAACCAATGATGTCTCTTCGCTTTTGGTTCTCTGATGTATTTGTGGTGCTGGTTGGCTGGCAGGAATGTCAGGCATGTCTCTTTGTGTACATTTGCTTTGTTTGGTTCTCCATCGGGAATATCTTTGGTTCTTTATCAGAAACGTGTTCATGTCTTTGATCATCTGGTGGCCACATTTGTTTGGCCTTGTGTGTTTTGGGTCTCTGGTGAACATGTGGTTCCGTGTTTGGATGTCATGTGGGGATGTCTTTGTAGTTTGGGCCCCACAGCAGTGTTGACATCTTATTTTGGGTTCTCCAAAGAGGAGGTCGGTTACTGAGTGTTATTTTAAGGTCTTTACCTTACAGTATAATAGGCTGTTGTGAGTGGGCACTATATAATAAAATTAAAATCTTTGACTGGTGAGCAGGTCTAAGTCAGTATATTTTGCTTTCATATAAAGAACTGTGTTTGGTGATTCATCAGTTGTGAGTGTGCAGAGAGGTGGTCTGTTTTTCATTACAGATAGTTATGTATTTATATAGTCTGTTTTGTTCTCCACTAATAATATCAACTTTTTTTTGGTTCTCCTGATTCTGAGGAGGCCAGGTAGGAACCATTTTACTGATTTAATGTGGAATTCCTCCTTTTTTATCCTGTCTTCCTCCCCTCACCCCCAACCGGTCGCAGCAGATGGCCGCCCCTCCCTGAGCCTGGTTTTGCTGCATGTTTCTTCCTGTTAAAAGGGAGTTTTTCCTTCCCACTATCACCAAAGTTCTTCATCATAGGGGATCATTTGATTGTTGGGGTTTTCTCTGTATTATTACGTGGTTCTTACCTTACAATGTAAAGCACCTTGAGGCAACTGTTGTTGTGATTTGGCGCTGTATAAATAAACTGAACTGAATTGGAATTACCCTTTAATACAGGGGTGGGCAACTCCAGGCCTCGAGGGCCGGTGTCCTGCAGGTTTTAGATCTCACCCTGGGTCAACACACCTGAATCAAATGATTAGTTCATTACCAGGCCTCTGGAGAACTTCAAGACATGTTGAGGAGGTAATTTAGCCATTTAAATCAGCTGTGATGGATCAAGAACACATCTAAAACCTGCAGGACACCGGCCCTCGAGGCCTGGAGTTGGACACCCCTGATTTAATATGCTTTAAATCTTAAAACAAACTGCTTACAGCTGCAGGAGTGGTTTAGATGTTTACTGTTTTTAGGATTTATTGAATATCAGAGTAAATCTTTGTCTGTACTGCAAGCAGGAGCTTCCTTTGGCTCACTTGGTTTTAATGCTTACCCCGGCTTTTCTGAACTTGGAGAACCTCAGGCTTTTTTGTGTTTAAACTGAAAACATATTAAATGTTTTAATGAATGGAACATGGATGGAAGAATTAGCCAAAAGGAAACAGATTTCAGGCGTGTGCGTCTCTGCTGCTTAATTCTGCTGCTGTTTGTTGACTTGTTCCAGTCTGAGACGTAAACCTGCCAGTTTGTTCAATTTCCCTCCAAATAAATAACATCTCAAACAATCTGAGGAGATTAGAAATAATCACTGATGAAACCGTGTTAATGTATTCTCGTCAGAGCGAGGAAGAAATTGTCATCAAATTGACGACAAATTTTCTGACACGCGGCTCGCGCAGGGAGGTGAGTCTCAGCCTGACCCCGAACCTGCTCTGTCAGAGTCGCTTAAAACGGCGTCGCACGGCTTTTAAAGCAGGTTTCCAGGAATAGACAGACACGCCTTTGTCAGTCCTGTTCACGGGACAAATGTAAACTGATCTGAAAGTACAGCAAACCCAATGACAAACATCATCTGACCTCCTCCTGTAGCTCCCACAGCTCCTCCAGGTGAGCCGCAGAGGAGGAGGAGGAGGAGGAGACATCCTGAGCGCTCGGAGGACGCGCTATAATTCCCTCTGACAACATCTTTAATGGCTGCTGCTGATTCCTGCGCTGTTAGATGGGGGAGGAGGAGGAGGAGGAGTTGGGGGTTGATGTAACCAGGATGAAATCACAGTTTTAACATCCCAATCTGTCAGAGTATCTGAAAACGAGACATCTGACAGGCTGCGGCGCTGCAGAAGGTGTCAGAAACAGCAAAAAAAAGCAAACACACAGAAGTGCAGACGCTCACACACACACACACACACACACATATTTACTCTGCCGCCTGCTGAACTCGCTGATTTTTAGAGGTTTTACAGGATTATCTGTCCCATACTGCAGCTGTGACTTCTCTATATTTGGGGATTTGGTTAAATGTCTCCCGCTCTGATCAAATACTCTTTGAAAACGTTCCTCTATGGTTTGTTTTATGTTTCATTAAAGCACCTGAAGTCAGGCTGTCTCTGTTGGTGATCAATGGCAGAACTTATGTCCTGTAAATCATCATAAGGCTGTGTGTGTGTGTGTGTGTGTGTGTGTGTGTGTGTCATATGCTTTGCTTTTTATTTTCGGGATTTAGACTAAAGCTTCTTTATGCTGTGATCACACACCAAAAAATAGAAACACCTGCACAGCTGAACAGCAGCCTTAGACAGACGAGTAATTTAGTAGTTTCACACTTTTTTCTTTTGTTTTGTTTTTTTTTTACATCTAATTAATTTGATGATCTGTTCTCCGGAGACCTCATTGATCATTTCGTCTCAGAAATGTGAAAAAGTCCTCCAGAAAGCAAACACGAGGTCGGCATCATCTTCACTTCTTTGTTAAACAGGAAAATCTCCTGAATCTTTTAATTTATTTGAATTTATTGATGACTAATTTTATAGGAAACAAGTCGGTTTATTATCATAGAAGCTGGAAAATGTTTTTCACTTCAAAATGACTAAAATTATTATCTATCAAAATCGGTGCACAGTATTGATAATTTAATTGACAATTTGCTGCAGCTCTTCGGCATTGTAACTTCACTGTCTGAAATATCTCGGAATTATGTTTAAAAAAATCTAGTTTATTGAATAGTTTCTGATGCATAAACTGCAAACAAACCTGACTTTTTGCCAAATGTGGGGTGAAGACTCGCAGCGGGGCGTGACCTGTGAAATCTGACCCGTTGGTGATGCTGGCGACTTTTTCGTCCTTAACATAAACGACTTTTTATTGTTAATCCAGAAGATCTGTGTTTTTAGGAAACATAAGAATAAAATATTTTGGACTTTGGCCAGTTTCCGTGTGCTGCGGTTGGACAATTCAATTTAGAACAGACGATGAAGCGATTCAGACGTTACCGAATTTTGTTGCCTTGGTAACCCTCTGTCTTATAGGAGTCGACAAAATCCTTTGATGTCATTTTGGACTGCCACCTTTGCGTCATCAGTGGTTATTTCCTGTCATCAGTTGAAGTCACTGAAGGACACAGGAAGTGACCCCCCCCCCACCAGATGGGACATTGATGTCAAACGAGATGCGAAGTTTTAAAGCAGTGCGATTTTTTTTCAAGGTCTAGTCAGGTCAGTTTATGCCGGGTGATGTGAACAGAGGTGAATCCGTGTTTGCGTGAGTTCAAATATTTCAGCTTTGTTGGGAAAAGCTCTTCACCAAACACCAGAAAGGAGGAGGAGCTTATGGACGCCGTCTGAGGGGCAGCTGGAGCCGAAAGGCACAACTCGGATTTTAGGCGGAGACAGGAAGTAGAGTCGAGAGCTTGGAGAAGACTCTCAGGGATTCATGGTAAGCTCGTATCACGTGAACATGATGACCGTGATGCCACCTGCTGGTGTGAAGTCCTGTTTTTGATGCTTTGAGACGAGTTCTTCTGATGACCAGGAAATATAAACCAGACTTAACGTTTCATTGACCAGTATCGAGTCCTGAGCTCATGAGCTCAGCAGGAATCTGTTTCCACAGCTTACTGAGACGTTTTTTATAACTTCTACTGTTAGGAAGTCTTTGTACTCACAGCTGTCGCCATCTGGTGGTCTTCAGACAGAATGCAGGTTTAAGGCATTTCCACATTAGCCTCAATGTTCCAACCCAGAAGCTACGACCATGTTTGGGTGGTGTATGACGGAGGTGTTGGTTGGTTGGTTGTCAGCTCTGGGTCTCCATGTTACCCCCGTCATCCTGAGGTGGAGGCTGCAGGACCAGTGGTTTCCCCACGAGATGGACTTTACGGTCAGAAGCACACGCTAGTTTCATGCCTAACGTCTGATGGGATGACCCTCAGTCCTCCGTCACCTCCACCTGTATCCACGAATCCCTTTCATTAATATTTTTGACCTAACATAAATACTTCAGCATCATTTTCCATTAATAATGAAGACTGAGTGAATGAGATGCTCACGCAGTGCTGCTCTGATGGAGGCCTTTCTGCAGAAAAGGGATGAAAACCTACTTTTTCTTTGATGTCTTATTTTTTTGATGTCTTGATGAAGATGTTCCACAGAACATTTTGTTTTCACTTTGTCGCCCTGCAACTAATCCTCTTAAAGTGAGAAAGGCTGCGTTTACCTTTTACCTGAGCAGGTCTCAGAGTTTCTGACGGCAACGCTGTCAAACAAGATCGGCTTACGCATTAAAGATGTCTGCACTCTAATTTCAGCTTATTTCTGATTTTCAGATGTAACAGAGAAATTTATCAGAAAGAGTGTTTGATTTCTTTGTTGTAATGATCATTAGAGGTTTATGGTTTCACTGGTTCGGTATTTTTTACTGTTTTATTGTTGATTTTAACTATTATCTCAGAAATAGAAACACTGATTTGCACGATGACTTCATGTTGTTTTGGGTTTTTTTGTTTGTTTTTTTGCCTGTCCCGTTTGGTTTTTTAGCTGTCAGAATTGATGTCTGAAAGCCAACAAAGATACCCAACGGATTTACTTTACCAAGTGGATCATCACAGCCTTCATGTTGTGGGACTCAGCCGGAGTACAGGCCATGTTTTATCTGTGAATTTGGAGCCAGAGCCAAATTCTGCAGGGGATCTATTAACGGTTTATTAGCTTTTAAATTTAACTTTTAAGTTTATTAATTTTTAAACAATTCAGACCTGATGTGGGTGTGAGTAACCCAAGTAAGACCGTGTGAGCTGGTGTTTCAGCTAGGCGTTTGTCTCATTGGATGGTGTTTCGGAGTCTTTGTTTCAGGGCAGAAACAGCTGGGACCGTTTTTAGGTCTTCTGAGTCGAGACAGTCTGTCTGATCAATCTGACGGAGCTCAGATCCTGAACCACACTGGAAACGTTTGCCTTCAGAGTAAAAGTGGCGCCTTTAGAAATGTGTTGGTTTCAGTAGTAAGGCACAACTTTTACACTTAAGGTGAACAGTCTCCGTTTCTGGTTTCTCACGGTCTTCCAAATGTCACTCGGT
Organism: Etia nguti; assembly: GCA_015106755.1. Taxonomy (NCBI): domain Eukaryota; kingdom Metazoa; phylum Chordata; class Actinopteri; order Cichliformes; family Cichlidae; genus Etia; species Etia nguti. The sequence goes on along the minus strand of VUQG01030487.1, from coordinate 34,462 downwards.
GGTCTGTTGGCGAGTGTTTGCAGACAAGTCAGCAGGCCGCTTTCAACTACAGCAGTAACGAGGAGGTTTTTGGAGCTGTGTCCTCTTTGCAGGGGGTATAATCTGTCACATTTTTCCACAGTGACCGGAGGTTACCAGGGGGTCACCAAGTGGTCTGTAGGCCGGTGTGACTGAGGCTTAGTCCAACACAACAAGGGCAAAGACACTTGACACAGCACCTCATTAGTAAATCCATCCGTCCATCCATCAACCACTCAGTGAGAAAGATGAGGAGACGTTTACTCTAGGAGCGCCGGACAGGGCCATGGAAGACCTTTAACCCATCACCAGGAGCGCTATCTAATCCTTTGTGTAAGGAGGAGCAGGATGAGCACTGCCAGAGCTACAAAACAACCTCCAGCAGCCACTGCTGTGAACGTCTGTGACCAAACAATCAGACACAGACTCCATGAGGGTGTCCTGAGGGGCCCACATCCTCTAGCGGGCACTGTGCTCTCTGCCCGGCACCGTGGAGCCCGACTGGCATTTACCGTAGAAGCAGGCTCACCCTGAGCACGTGTGACAGATCTGAAAGGGTCTGGAGAAACCATTATGCTGCCTGCAACATCGTTACAGCACATGGTTTGATGGTGGTCGATGATGGTCTGGGGAGGCGTATCCGTGTAGAGACAGACGAGGCAACACCACCCTCACTGCCATCAGGTATCAGGATGAAATCCTTGGACCTGCTGACCCTACGCTGGTGCATTGGTCCTGTATCTTCCTATGGCAAGAGTGTGCAGGCAGTACCTGGACAGAGATGGAGGCTGGGCCAACAGTCCAGGTGTACTTTGGGTCTTTTCTGTCATCCTAACAGATAAAAACTGAGATGGTAAAACTGTGATTCAGACCTGTGGCTCATGACGTGATCCACTCTAACAGACGAACTACAGAGAGTCCTTTCAGGGGGCCGGATCGGGGCGTTCGACGGGCCGGTTTTAAACCCCGGGCCGTATGTTTGACACCCTTGACGTAGTCACTGGAATGAATCTTCATATACGGCATTACAGACGCGTTGCCACTTTAAGCTGCAAACCGGTGCGTGTTTGTCTTGACGTGTTGAACCGCGCCCGTCTGCTGCCCCGCCGAGGCTAACACTAAATTCTGAGAACATTATATAACGTCGCTGCAGCGCTCACATCTGCACACGGATCTGCCTCCTAATGCAGGCAGAGAGCCACTCTTCAAACTCTCAGACATTACACAGGGGAGTTTGCATCTCGCTCCGGCGACCCGGCGGCGCACAGGGAATGTAAAGGAAAACACGTTAGTCTAGTTAGAAGTGACAGACTCAAACAGCTGCGGCAGCTTTGATGCGGAGGAGTCAGGCGGTTTCTGTACGGCGCTTTGCGGTGTTAATATAGGTTAATACGACACGGGAACATAAAGGTATACAGCCGAGAATAAACGTGACAGCTCGAGAGGAGGGGAACGCTGACGCTCGTGTCCAAACGTGGCCCGACAAGAGGAGCAGCGCTGACAGGGGCACCAACGCACACGTATACACAACGGGCTACGCATATACACACACACACACACACATCAATATATATAAACAAACACACACACAGAATCCGAGCTGGTGTAATTCTCTGTTCCTGTGACAACACTTTCATTTCAGCTCTGACCCAAATAGACCCACATGGCTCTGCCTGTGTGTGTGTGTGTGTGTGTGTGCGCGCCTGTGTGTGTTTGTGTGTGTGAGATAAGGGTTTACTCTAGTTGTGAGGTCTGGCAGCTTCAGGGAAGGTTTTACTTTTGAGATCTGAGGTCAGAAACGAGATTTCTGAGAGTTGGCCTCGCAGATGTAAATACAGGATTGAAAAGAGAGAGTGTGTGTGTGTCTGTGTGTGTGCATACACATGCATAAGTTAAAGGAGCACTGCACCCCAATTTCCCAGCCGTGCAGTTTCCTGTGAACGCCAAACAATCCTCCTATCACGATTGTTTCAAAAGTTTTGACCCTGCGGATTTCGGTTCATTGCTGATTTGAATTGGATCTGTATTCAGGTGAGAGAGGTCACACACACACATACTGTAAACACACACACACACAGCAGATGGTTAGTGCGACTCTGTGCTGAGCCGGCTCCCCGAATATAGCACAGAGGTTTGAATGCAGTCTTTGTGCACTGAAGACCTCAATAGCCTCGATGCAATTGTGTAACGGACCTCCTTTCACAGAGATGGAGGCAGAACGAGAAGAGGGAGGGGGAGGGATGTAGTGCAGGGGTGAAAAGTGTAGAATGAAGAGAGGAGACGCAGAGACTTAATGATGAAAAGGAAAGCAGGAAAAATGGGATAAAACCAAAGGGAGAAGACAGAGAGGGTTAGACTTCTAGAGTGTTGGGACAGAAGTATGTGGACACCAGGATGTGTTGTGACCTCATAGTGTCTGCTGACCACTTCAGATAAAGTGTATCTCCGCAAAACGCTTCACATCATAACACAGAGACCCTGTAATCCATCCATCTCTCTTTCATTGTGATGATGATGATGAGGGATCACTACACACACACACACATTAATTTCTCAGTATGCAGAAGTCTGGGCGCACCCACGCACGCCCAAACACATCTGTGCGGTTTTTGTGGAGACGCTACATGAACCTCGTGAGGTGGCTGAATTTATTACGAGTCCCATAATCATTTAAAGCACTGAGGTCAAGTCACCTCGATGGGGGAGCGTCCACCCGTCCCTTTGACCGTTGTCCATCCCCGACCTCACCGTCCGTTGACACAACGAGGCGTTTCAGCCACCGCGCTCCGTGAACCAGCCTACATTTCTGCAGCGTTGAGCACAAACAGCTCGTGGGATCATGGAAGTCTTTGTGGAAGATATTTTTCTCCCACAGCGGCTGACGTCAGTAGACGTCACCTCGGTGGCCGTGGAGCTCCGAGGCAGGGCCGTGCGTCCACGTTTTTGTGGCGTCAGTGAAATTGTGCATCACTTGTTCAACATCAGATTAAAGCCACCACGCTCCCTCTGCTCCTCCTCCATCACTGCCCTCCTCGGTCTGTAGGGGAGATCCCAGACGAGCCCTTTGGAGGAAGCTCGTATCTTCTGATTCTTTCAGGCTCTGCCCACGGCATGGTGCGTTCATGGGGATGGGAATATAGATCGCCAGTAAACCGTCAGCTCCCTTCTCCGATCCCCCTGTCGGTGTCCCTCGTCCCTTTTTCACCACTTGTGTGCCAGACTTGACGGTACTTGAACTCCTCCACTTGAAGCAGCATCTGCTCCCCCCTCCAGCCGAGAGCAGGCAGTCCTCTCTGTTCACGTATCTGACTGAAAGTGGCTGACTGACTGTCAGAGCAGTCAAAACCACAGCAGCGGCACACTTAACAAAAAAAAAAGGATTAAAAGAAAAATGGAAATAAATCTGAGAGGTCTTTACCCTCGAGACTCAGACACAATAGTATGGAGGAGCTAGCTTTCACTGGAACTGATGGGCTTAGTCTGAACCTTGGAAAATAGCCCAAGGCCAAGATTCTGTTGGATAAAAAAGTGTGTCCTCATACTTTTGGGCATTCTTTTATTCTGAGAAATAAAAGAATCAGCCATGTAGAACAGACTGAAAGGTGGCTCAGAGTGTTTTAGCTGTAAAATTAACAGGATTTTGTCGCGCCTCCAACGGTGTTGTGTAGCATTTTAGCATCCAAATAATTAACACGTTGACTCTGAATCACAGCTGTCACAATCAGCATTTTCCCCAGACGTCACAGCTGCAGAGTAAAGTTTGTGGAAGTAAAGCAGCTCATGAGGTTTCCGTTAAAACGTTCCTCCTCTGTGTGGATCTACTGTCATTTTTAAAGTTCTGTCACGATTGAGTTACGATGACCCTGTGAAGGCCAAACGCAGAATAAAAAGTCTTTTCCTGACAAATAAACCCCAGTTATGCACAGACTCTGTGTTTCCTGCCTCATCAGAGCTCCAGGCTGTGGGTTTAACGTGCACGTTAGCTTAAATGGTGACTACACATCAGACTGTTACACATCAGAAATTTGTGCATTAAAAACATTTTTCGGACTCACGTATTCTTATTGCCGCCGTTCACACCGACCTGGTACTGTCATAGGACGCCTTTTATTATATTAGTTCAAGCTTGATTTTTTTTCTTTCAGATCTGAATAAACAGATCTGACCAATCAGATGACTGCATTTGAAAACAATTGTGCTTGTAGCTCAAAAACAGCAGCAGTACTGAAAATACACAAATACAAAAGTACAGAAACTCTAAAGTGATTGTGTTTTCCCTCAGACGCAGCGCTCTAGCTGCCGCTCCGGGTCACTCTGTTTCCACAACTTCTCCAGCATGGAAAACTGTCTTGAGTCTGCTTACTTTTAATTTTTGGTGTAATAAAGAATCGAGTAAGATTCTCTCCAGCATCTTGAGTTAGTCGTTGTGTTCTGGGTTTCACACATATCTACCCATTCCTCAGTTGAGATATCAGTTTTTATTTCCTGCTCCCATTTCTTTTTTATGTATTCAGTTGATGTTGCCGTGCTCTCTCTTAAGTTTTTATATAGTACAGAAATTTCCTTGAAATGGAGTCCCCTGTATGATTTAATTACGCAGTCAAGCACGCCAAAAGACGTACGTGAACTTTGTATTTCCTTTGAAAAGTAGTCTCTAAGTTGCAGGTACCGGTAGAAATCTGTTTTCTCTAGACTATACTGATCTTTTAAATCTTAGAAAGTCATCAAATGGCCATCTTTCATTATTGTACAAATCACTGTTATTCCTTTTTGTTCCCATTTTTGAATCCTGAGTCGTGTGCACTTGGTATAACACCAACATCATAAGCAGCCCAGTTTAACATCTTAACCTCTCTTTCCAACTTACTTTGTTTAACTAGGCCGAACCATACCTCTAGAGTGTGGGATGTTATAGGATCAAGGGAATGCTGTAAAGTTTTCTTAAGTTGCTCATTTCCAAGAAGAGTCTGGACTGGGACATCCTGTACTTTTATTTCAATGTCTTTCCATTTAGCATTAAAGTTCTGATCACACCACTTTATCGCTGGTCTGGTTTGGGCCGCATAGTAATAGTCTTTTAAATTAGGGAGTCCCACACCACCCTGCTCCCTAGACAGTTGTAATGTTGAATATTTTATTCTAGGCCTTTTACCGTTCCATACAAATCTAGAGAGGAGCTTATCCCAGTCCTTGAATTTTTCCGTTGGGATCTTAACTGGCAGGGATTGGAAAAGGTACTGTAGCCGTGGGAGGATACTCATTTTTATTGTTGTGTTTCTTGCACTAAAGTCTAGTGTAAGAGTTGACCATCTGTTTAGATCATGTTTAATTTGAGTGCTCAGTCCATCATAATTTGTTTTATAAAGGTCACTCAATCGTTTAGTCACGATACACCCAGGTATCTTATTTGTTTTGCAGTCCAGTTCCGTTTAAACTTATTTTTAACCTCTTTCGGCAGCAAATAATTGAAAGCAAGTATCTGAGTTTTGGTCACATTAATTTTGTACCCCGAATGTTCAGCAAAGATGTTAATTACATGAAACAATGGAATTATAGTTTGGTTTGGATTTTCTAAGTAGAGTATGATATCATCTGCAAATAAGCTAATGACGTGGTCTTTCCCTTTAATATTTATTCCTCTTCCTCACTTTTTCGGATGGCCTGTGCCAGGGGTTCAATATATAGAGCGAAGAGAAGAGGTGAGAGACAATAACCCTGGTGGGTACCCCTCTCGAGAGAGATTTGCTTTGTTAGGCTACCGTTGATTCTAATTCAAGCCGTAGGAGATTGGTAAATAGATTTGATGCACATAACAGCACCGTCATTAAAGCCGAACCTTTCAAGCACGGCAAATAAGAAGCTCCAATCTACACTGTCAAAAACCTTCTCTGTGTCCAGGCTTACTAGGGCTGCACTGTCCTTTTTTGTTTGTATCGAATTAAATATCTGGAGGGTCCTTCTAATACTGTCTTGAGTTCTACGTCCTGGGATAAAGCCAGTTTGGTCTTCATGAATTAAATCTGTCATAATTGCCCCATATCGTTTAGCAATTATAGATGTGTATATTTTGTAATCCACATTGAGTACCGATATGGGTCTGTAGTTGTTACAATATTCTGTGTTTTCCCTCTTTAGGGATTACTGAGATAATCGCCTCTCTCCACGAGAATGGGGTTACACCCTCCACAAGGGTATGATTGAATGATGATTGAAGCATTGGTATCAGCTCCTCCTTAAAGTTCTTGCACCACTCTGAGGGAAACCCATCGGCCCCCGGAGATTTATTGGCTTTAAGTCTTGAAATTGCTCTAGATATTTCTTCATGAGTGATGGGGGGAGTTAGTTTGCTGTTTTGCTGCGTACCAATACGTGGTAAGTCTAAAGAGTCAAGAAAAGCAGTTTTCTTGACTTTATTTGAGGAACATGGTTGTTTGTACAAGTTTTCATAATATTTCCTAAATATTTCTTCTATTGCTTCCTGGCTATACTGTAAGTTATTTGTAGAATGGTCATAATCTTGTGAATTGTATTAGCAGCTTGCTGCTGTCTAAGACGCCGTGCTAACAGTCTAGTTGCCTTTGGGCCGTTGTCATAATAATCTTGTTTCAAAAATCTACGTTTTTTTTTTTCTACTATTTCTGTCAATATATTGTCTATTTCCTTTTTTAGTGTTTTGATTCTGTCCCGGAGCTGACCATTCCGAGTAGTTCGGTATAATATTTCCGTGTTTTTCAATTCCTCCACCCGGCTTTGGTACAGGGCCTTCCTAATTTGGTGTTGTTTTGAAGTTATGGCAATAAGCTTCCCTCTGAGTACAGCTTTGAATGCATCCCAAAACACTGTTGGGCTAATTTCTTCTGTGGCATTTTCCTGTATGTATTGCTTTATGTCTTTCTTGATTTGGTCTTTTGTTTCTTTTTTTATTCAGACAGCTCAGATTTAACCTCCAACAGGTATTTCTTCGTCTACTATTTAGATTTAGTTTTAAATGAATGGCACAATGTTCAGAAATATCCGCCACTCCAATTGTGCATTCAGTTACTCTATGTAGATCCCATCTGTTCATTAAGACATAGTCAATTCTTGAGTAAGTGTTGTGAGTCTTTGAGTAGTGTGTATACTCCTTATCCAGCGGATGATGTTCCCTCCATACATCTACCATTCCCTGCTCTTTCATAAAGGTGTTAACCATTCTCGCCAGGCTGTTTTTGCTTCTATTCATGCTTATTGTATCAATCCTATGGTGGAAAACCACATTAAAGTCTCCTGCACACACCACTGTCCCTTCAGATTCTGACATGACTGTTGTAAGTAGAGTCTTCACATTTTGTTGATTGCTCTCAGGGGGAATATAGAGATTGATCAGCGTCACAACCTCCCCTTTTAGTTTACCTCTTACAATAATGTATCGCCAGTCGCTGTCCCGAATTTTGTTAGAGCATTCAAAATTAACTGGATTTTTGCTACCCCCCTTTTACGACTTTTCTTGCAAGTACTATAGTAAGAATTTCTGAACCCGAATTTCTTTAATTTATCATGCTCTTCCTGTGACAGATGCATTTCCTGTAGATATACTATACTGGCATTAATCTTTCTCATTTTAAGTATCACTTTACTTCTCTTAATTGGGTTATTCATCCCATTGACATTCATTGACACCAGCGTTATATTCCTCATCTATTCACTGTTAAGTTTTGTTCTGTTTTTGGCTTATCACTATCATAGCATCCCACACTAACTCTAAGAACTTGGAACAAGATAATAAGAAACTTGAAAGAAACTTACCCACAGCGTCTCTGTGGTTCGGGGGGTATGTTCTTTTCAGATTAGGCGCCCCTGTGAGATCCAACCGAGGTTCCTAAAATAAAAAAGAGAAAAAAAACCCTACCATTTTCCGGTCTACCTTGCCTTTGAGAACAATAAAGTAATAAACATTGTTAGAGAATCAACTTTTGGAGAGTAATAAACATTTAGTTTCTGAATTCTACTGTTCAGTCATTTCCACCGGGTTCAAATTTTTGTAACCTCACTTATAAGTTCTCGGTGCTAGATCGCTGCCATCCTGATGCTTTTTGCGGTCGCTCCTCCAGCATCGTGCTCTCCCCCGCTCCGCTGACGCCACTCTCCCAGTGGATCCTGATTTTGGCCAGAGGCGTCTGGAAGCGAATTTCTCTTTCTTTTAAAGCTTTCTTAATTCCAGCGTATTCCTTCCTCTTTGGAATCACGTCGGTAGCGTAGTCATGATCAAAGAAAAGCTGTTTATCCTGATGTATCAGTTTTTTCTTCCACGCTGCCTTCAGCACCATCTCCTTGGTTGAGAACTGAAGAAAGTTGACCACAACTGATCGCGGAGGTTTTTCTGGTCCGGGTTTTGGCATCAGAGCTCTGTGTGCCCACTGAATATTCAGAGTAGAGTCCGGCGGGAGCTCAGCTCAGCTCTCAACAAGTCTTCCACAAATTGCAGCACCGAGTTTCCTTCAGAGCCCTCTTTTAGGCCAAAAATGCCAATATTGTTCCGTCGGCTACGGCCTTCCAAGTCGGGCAGTTTCATCTGAATATTCCGTTGTTGTTGGACTGTCTGAATTAATGCGTCTTTTGTGGCCATATTCCACCTTTCCATCTCTTACAATCTTTTCTCGGCTTCTTTGAGTCTGGTCTCATGTCTAGCTAGCTCCTTCGTCATTTCTGCCAGTTTTATATTAATGTCTTTCTTGAAATTGTTGAATTCGTCCTTCATTTCTTGTTTGATGTCTTTCTTAAATGTGGCAAACTCAGTTTTAAAATCTGCTTTAAGTGAGTGAATTTCCTTAATGATGTCCTGGAAGCCTGCGTGAGGGTGGCTAGCTACATCTCCTTCTATCAGCTCGCCTTGCACGCTGTTCTCAGACATGTCTGCGTTGCCTCCTCTTGCCAGCTCCACTTGTTTCACAAAATCCTGAATGTTTCCTTGTCTTCTTGACCTTCTTCCACCTTTCATGGCATTTATTACACGGTTTAGCGGTGGAAATATTCGAAATCTGGTTTTCTTTCGAGTTTTGACCGGGAGCTGCGAGCTTATGCTGCCATCTTCCTAACGTCCCCCTAGTGGTCTCCGGAGTTCCTTTTCTTAAATGTAAATACGTTTCAGTTTTAAAATTATATCTGATCTGAAAAAGGTAAAAATCAGTAAAATATTTTTTTTTTAGGGAAAGAGAAGTTTAAGTTTTACAGCCATTGCTTGGTGACAGAAATGGTGTGTAACATAATAGAAAGATGGTGAGGATGTACAGACATAACCAGGAAATGTTACTTGCAGGCTACACTGTCCCGTTTCATAAGGCTGTATCCTGCATAGACTCCATCCGATGGTAGATGTACAGGGTGGGCCATTTATATGGATACACCGTAATAACATGGGAATGGTTGGTGATATTAAAGTCCTGTTTGTGGCACATTAGTATATGTGAGGGGGCAAACTCCTCA
>VUQG01030487.1:0-24962 GCA_015106755.1 Etia nguti | reverse complement strand
CAGTTTTAAAATCTGCTTTAAGTGAGTGAATTTCCTTAATGATGTCCTGGAAGCCTGCGTGAGGGTGGCTAGCTACATCTCCTTCCATCTGCTCACCTTGCACGCTGTTCTCAGACATGTCTACGTTGCCTCCTCTTGTCAGCTCCACTTGTTTCGCAAATCCTTAATATTTCCTTGTCTTTTTGATCTTCTTCCACCTTTGATGGCATTTATTACACAGTTTAAAGGTGGAAAGATTCGAATTTGGGCTTTCTTTCAAGTTTTGACCAGGAGCTGCAAACTTATGCTGCCATCTTCCTAACGTCCCCCAACATTAAAGTATTTTTACTGCTGATGGAAACAGAACCAGATGTGTTCCCTGAGGGGGACGCCTTTTTTTGGGGGGGGGGACTGCCTCAGAGTGCGGTATGCTGAAAAGGTTATCTTCAGCCCACACCATGGGTTTTTCCTGTACCTAAAGTATTTTGGTGTTCCATATTTTTATCCTGGGACTATTTAGCTGTTCACATTTTAAAATAATCCTTGTTTCTCTCACTCTGGGTCTTAGTGCACACAAACGTTTATCCTCCATCTCAAACCAGCAGCTTTAGCTCCACCCAGTTCCAAGACGACTCTCTTCTGATTGGCTGCCCCTCAAACAGAACATTTCAACAGCAGGTGGGTGGAGCTTCTTTGTTAATAGCACCCATGTAAGCCCATTCCTTCTGAAGTCATCATAAAGGTCCAGGAGTGTTAACTTCCAGTCAGACCCATAAACAAAGTGTTTAACCTTTTTTTTTTTTTTACAAGCATTCTTTAAATGATGGTGACTCATTTGAGACAAAATTCAAACAGCTTCAAAAAGAGTTGAAGACGAGCTTTACGGTGGTGGAGTTAGCATGTGCTTCACATTACCGTCACTCCTCAGGCCCGCCAGCCCGTTTGATGCTTGGGTGATAAAGTGAGGGGTGCACCTGACTCGGAGCTGGATTGGATATCAGTGGCAGCTGGTCACTGTTTTCAGGTCAGTTGTGTTTGGTCTGTAAAAAGCTGGATTAGTGCACTTTTTATTTTAAATGGTTCCCTGAGACTCTCTGTTCACACACTGTAATGTTTTGTGTGGCTCCTCATTTCCCCCCGGCCTCTCGGCAGAGAAGGAGAGCACAAACTTACTGAGACACGGAGGCACAATAGCCACACTAATGGGAAACCCAAGCAGAATTATCCTTTAAGACCTATTTTGGACGGGATTAACCTTTCGGGGGAGGTGGATGTGGCTCCTGGGCACTGATCCGGATGGGATTTTAAACTTCTCAAAATTACATGATCTTGTTTGTACAAGATAATCAGCAGGACGATCCGAGGGAAGAAGAAAGGAAACATCATTAAATCAGCTTAGACGTGTCAAAAAGGCTCGTCAGGACCTGCCTGTGAGGAATAACGAGTGTGTGTTTCCTTTAGTGTCACACCGATGCAGTCAGGGTTCCCTGTGCGTTACAGACAGGAGGTAATGATGGATATTAGAATACTAACACAGTTATCAAATTTTGGACTCCGAGCCACACATGTATATGGATTATAAACACCAATAAATAACAGTATATTTATTTATTTATTGGCAATGATGTGACGTCTGCTCACTCAGGTAAGCTCACGTTAACCAGCAGAAAGCCAGATTTGTGCAGTGAAGCTCCTCCAACCTGCAGGTATCCTTGGCAACATGCCGAACCCCGAGTTTCCCCCAATGCATCCACCGGAGTGTGAGTGTGTGAACGTCAGGTTACAAGTGCTTCGGTATGTTGTGCTGTATGAGTACCAGTCCATTTCCTGAAGTCAAAGCCTGGGTGTGGTTCACTTTGGGTCCACGGAGGACCTGTTGTTTGGTTTTGGTGATCAGGACCAGCCATGAGCATTCATGCTAACTTAGCTTTAGATTTATTTTCCCTTTTTTTTTGTGTGTTTACAGTTTTTACATGGACACATTTGCCCTGCTGACCCATGCAATCATGTGACCACTCCATGTTACCTTGTTAAGGTAACCTGAATAAGGCCTCAGTCACACAGGCCCAGAGATGGTCAGTGACCCCAACTGCCTGTTGCTAGGGTAACCTCTGTAAACCACTCGGCCGGTTGGCTGGTTTCACCGGGTGAAACTGCTCTTTGCTTTGGTAACCGACGATGCCGACTTGTCTGCAAACGTCTCACAGCTGCTCTCTGAGCTGCAGTGAAGCTATAAAAAGTTCGACACGACCTGGAAACAAAGAAAGTTCCCCTTCAAAGTAAAAGCTTTGAATCTACTACCGATGAAATTGACACATGATCCATCTTAGGCACCTAATTAATTAACCAGTGTATGATATCATACTTCATCATCATCAGGGTGATTTTTAATCCTCATGCTTTTATTTCTTTAAGATAAACTCTGAAAAATAAAAGATGGAAGAAAATTATACAAATTATTACTCATATATGCAAAATCATTATTTAATTAATTTCTAATTTGTCAACAAACACTGCAGTTAAAAGAAAAAAAATGTTTAGGCGTCACAGAGAATATGAAAATGGATGAAACACTTTCTCGGCTCAAACTTTAAATTGGGCTGACTTTTATTTTCATATTTCTCTACACAAAACATTTGTTTGATCGTTCTAACCAGCTGGATTTTTTTAATGGACAAAGCAGGAGAAGGCCCTGCTACACCTGAGCGAAGGAGGCGAAAGGCTTCGGTTTGCAACGTGGAAACGGTGAAAATCGAAAGCAAGCTGTGTGAGTGAGTCGTGCTGCAGTTTAATCACTTCAGTTGCAGCTTTTAAAGGAAACTGGAAGCAGAGAAAATAGTGCCTCATTTTCTGTTTTGGTGACGTTTGGGAGCCAGAAGAACAGGCGGAGAGCTGAAATGAAAGGTTGGAGAATTAGGGCAGAGTGCGGCAGAGATCAGGTTATAAGGAGTGAGGAGGGCGTAAAAGAGCGAGTGATGAAAAAGGAGCGAGACAGAGGGAGAGAGTGTAGACAGAGGATGGAGAGAACAAAACAGAGCAGAGGGAGAGGCGACGAAGCGAGACGAGTGACGAAAAGAATACTAATAGATGAGAGACCGAACACACAAACACTCCTCCTCCTCCGCTGGAGTTTGTCTGAGGTCTTTACACTTTCCCGTACAGAGGGACTCTGTATATATGAGTGTGTGTGAATGCAAACAGAACGTGTGACAGGTGATCATCATCATCATCCTCCTCGTGCTCACAGCGTCCTCGGCTGCATAAATTAGACAAAGGCGGTAATCCGGTGGCGTTTGAGCGGCGGTGACAGGTCCTACACTTTGTGAATTTTGATGAGTGAAATACAGCTGACACGTTTCTGTGCGGTCACACTCCTGCCGACATGCTAAACACTTAAACATGTGTTCGGAAACTTTCTCCGTGTGTTTATTGCCTTTCTGAACAGAAATTTAATAATGAGACCTTCACTGACTGTTTGAAATACTGTTCAGTTATCTCTGTGTGATCAATTTAAAGACAAATTTCTGAAAGTGAAAGCAAAGATCTGACATGTGCGCTTGCTGCTCAGAGCCTCGCTGCCTCCCAGCATCAACAGTGAGCAGCGGTAGCTAACGTTAGCTTCAGCATGGCGTTTGGTCCAGATTGATTTTCACAATCAAACCCGACCCTGAGCTCTTTCCTCTGGCTGGTGATGGTAACAGATGAGCTCAAAGATGTCTCGCATAATTTAAAAAACGCTGGCCGGTCACACACAGGATGGCGAACACCTGGAACCTCTGGCTGCCAGATTACAGAAAAGTGGACACGTTATATACGGTTTCTCTATGTGTTTGCCTTAATAACCTTTTTTGCACTGTATGTATTTTACTTATCAACTTTTATGCTCCACTGACTAAAATAAGCACATTTTCAATAGATTTTTAGCACAGGGGCATTCTGGGAAATTCATTACTTGGTACCTGGTGGTGGTGGTGGGGGGGAGTGTACTGCCAGGACTTTGGGTTTGAGCAGTGCTCTCACCAACTTCGCTGAGCACAAAACCTAAAAGATGAAGCTCCGATTTCATGCTAGCCAAACCCAACAGCCTCCAGCAACCACTTGTTGGGGTCTTCACACTTTTCTCAACTGATGGTTGCCGACTCATCTCTGGACCTTCGATTGGTCAAAACCCTCAGAGCGCATCTGGAAACTCGGTGATCAGCTGTTTCTTTATCAACTGTTACAAACTAACTGTCCTCAGATTCATGGAGTTAGCTGTAACTAGCTAACTGTGTCTCGCTTCCTAAATCGGATCTGATTGGCTGTGCTGTGTGGCTATGTTGTCAAATCAGCTGATCAAGGATACAAGCCTTTTTATTTATATATATATTTAAAAGAAACGATTTTAGAGATCAGTAAATCATGTAATGGCAGAAAGCAGAGATGTTCACTTTTTAAGCAGTCATGCAGTAATGCACAGGTGTCAAACTCCAGGCCTCGAGGGCCGGTGTCCTGCAGGTTTTAGATGTGTCCTTGATCCCACACAGCTGATTTAAATGGCTAAATTACCTCCTTAACTTGTCTTGAAGTTCTCCAGAGACCTGGTAATGAACTAATCATTTGATTCAGGTGTGTTGACCCAGGGTGAGATCTAAAACCTGCAGGACACCGGCCCTCGAGGCCTGGAGTTCGACACCCCTGCAGTAATAGGTAATATATGCAGGTGGCCAGTCCAGATAGAGACTGTAGACAGCCTGAGGGTGGATGTAGCTGCTGCAGTGTCACTTATTGGTTAGTTAAGTCCGAGCTTTTTTCTGTTGTCACGTCAGTGTTTTGAACTCAGACTGTGAAATCACACAGAAACATGAACAGCTGGTGACTTACAGTGCTTCTAGAGGTCAGGGCCAGAGGTCCTTCTGTAGCTGCAGGTATCGCCCCCTGATGGCCATTAGAGAGAGTGGCGCTCCACATAGGCTTCACTTCCAGACCCTGAAGCTAAAGTCCATCTTTTCTACTGTCGATGGTTAAAGTCTGTGTGGGTAGCACTGCGTATATACAGAAATGTGTTCATAAATAATAAATACTGGCTGAGCTTGGACTCAGTCAGCGATGCAGGTCTGTGTTACAGTCTGAGTGAAGCAGTCTCAGTCGGCCTCACTTGTCACAGAAGTGAATATTTTCTTACTTTGCAGATGCAGGAGTGATCGAAAAGGAGCTTCAGGGATTATTAAACACACGCGGAACTCATTTTTTGAGTTTATGGACATGTTTAATATGAGCAGCCATCACTGGAGCATGACAGGAAGTGAGGAAAAGCAGTTTCCCTTTGATCTCCTCCTGAATCCAGCTGTTGGCTCACCCCACATGTATTTCCAGGTCGATTCTTTTTCTTCCCCGCTTTAGCAGCTGTCCGGCAGAGGTCACGCTGCGTTCACCGGGTTAGTGAATCAACCAGTTGGTGTTGGAGGTGTCAGTCGGGCAAGTCGCTCCCCGAGATGGAAGCGTTTCTATTTACAGCCGCTGTGCAGAAGCGGCATATGTGGGGTCACCTGAGGACGCTCAGAGGTGGTTTTTCCTCAGCGGAGGCTCAGAGTGTGTTTGTGCGCCTGCATCCATGCATACGTGTTGGCCGGCGTGTGTTTAGGTTTCCCGACGCACTGACCTGAAACTTGGAGTTGGTGAGTGGATGGTTTTAAAGCCGTTAACAAACAGGAGTGAGGGTATATAAAGTCTCTCCTGACCAGGTGACTCACCCGCCGAGGAGTGTATTTATGTTTTCTCTCTTTCTTTTTTTTTTCTTCTTTTTTAAAAAAATGGAGGTCATATAGCCTCGGCGAGCGCACACGTGCCGGGCTGGAGTGTGTTTGTTCGCTCAAACGTGAGAGCGTCGGAGAACATGAGGCGGTGTGTACATTCAGCCGGCTGCCTGGTATCCTGGGAAGACCCGTCACACAGGCCAGCTTTCCGCCACATCACACAGGCGCGCGCACACACACACACACACACACACACACACACACACTTACCCTCAACTTTACCCTCACATCAACCCGGCCTTCATCCTTAAAGTTCGTATTCCCATCATGAGGAGCAGCTTTCTGTTTACAGCGGGACTCTGGAAGCAGATTTATCTCACACACACACACACACACAGCTACATCTGCTGCATTTCTGCAGTTACATGGATCAGTTCTGCAGTCACACACATGTTTGACCTCTACCTGACCTCTGGCTGCAGCTGAAAGTTTCTCAAAATCGTGCAGCAGAAAAAGAAAAAGTCGGCTTCAGTTAAAGGTGCTAATCTTAAATTCACAGACATAAAAATAGAACAAGAGAAAAACAGAATAACTGTTTCATATCCAGGTCACACGTGTATTAGTTTGAATGCTTACATTAGATGATCTGCATCAAACATATTTTCAAAGATTTAAAAAGCTTCATTTACATATAAGTATGTTAAAATCAGTATCACCATACTGTCTTTTAAATAAGGTTTAATTCTCGGAGCGTGGCTGCGTTCAGACTATGAGGCACACATCAGCCTTCGTCTGCACTGATTTCATGGAAGCGTGTCTCGACTGTGGTTCTGTCACAGAAATCAAACCAGGACAACGTTCAGGAGTCTGAGGGAGGCTCACACCTGACCTGCTCCGTCTGGTTAAAAGGAACTTGGTTCGCTTTGCTTCTTGGTGCAGTTTGTTTGTGCAGCAGCCAAAAAGAAGCATCGGGGTCAGACTTGGAAACACCTTAATGGGAAGGCGACATTTTTCTTTCTTTAGGTTTGAGATAAAAATGTCTCTGACAGCAGGGTTTGTTCTGGTCTCATAAATAAGTGCACCGAGTGACTCTGGTAAGCAGATGATGTATTAAAACGTAAAACTCCAGCAGAATACAATTGACTTCGTGCTTTCAGGCGCAAATACAAGTATTATTGGGTTTTTGTTGTGTGTTAGTTCTGCCAAAGCTGTGCACAGGAAGCGATGCTTGGGAGGGGCTTGATGTTTTTATTATGTGCTTCCAGAAGACAAAGAGACAGCAGATTAGGCAGCTAACATGGAACTGCAATTAAGCACTACCCATTTATAAACACAAGCCGACAAATACAGAAGTAAAATGAACCAATAAACTTCAATTATCTCTTGTTGGCCTGACAGCAAGCTGAATAACCAACTTGTCCGGTTTTAGGAGACTTGGTGAGTGAGGAGACCAGAATATGACGTCTGTCTCGTGTTTCTGACCTTTCACATAATTTTGTGTAATTTGAAGCAGAATTTGGCAAAGTGCTGTTTGTCTGTTTCTGAGAGTTCATTGGGTTACACCAGTTTTGTGCGTCAGCGATATTTTTGGGAGCAAATATACTTGTTTATGCAGTGCCTTCCTTGGGTTGGAGAGTTTGTTATATATAGAAGTACACAGTAAGTGGAAATATGATTTATGAAAACATATTTTAGGTTTTTTAGGTGTTATTTATATGCCACCAATCCACAACAGACTTATCTTGTAAGGCAAAGACCTTACAGTAATACAGAGAAAACCCACACAATCAGACAGCCTCCTATGACCAACCACTTGGCAACAGTAGGAAGAAAAAACTCCCTTTTAACAGGAAGAAACCTTGGACAAAACGAGGCTCAGGGAGGGGCGGGGCCATCTGCTGCACCCAGTTGGGGGTGAGTGGAGAAAGAGGAGATAAAAGACTGAAGCCTTGAGTGGGTTTGTTTTTTTGGTTTTTTTACCATCGCTGTCTCTGTGTTTTTACACTGGATGCTTAAAGGCTAAACTCGGTCTGGATCCAGGTGCTGCTTAAACACCTCGCCAAACCCAGAAACTGCCCATCCGTCCATCTTCTTCTGCTGATCCCGTCCAAAATCACCGGGGGTTGGAGCCTATCCCAGCTGTCACAAATCGAGAGGTGGGGTCACATCCTGGACAGGTGGCCAATCAGTCAAAGGGCATCCTGAAGCTGATGATCCACAACGCAACCATGCAGTCCTCAGAGGACACTTCCACCACCTCTGACTGAGGTAATGTTGGGGACTCTGACTGCTATTTGCTGTGTCTTGTGTTCAGTTTTTGATGCTTCCTGATGCAAAATGTAATCTATTCATCACAGCCAGGAGAGAGCCAGGAGAACCATCTTCATGCCCTAAACACCTCAACTGCCTCCTTTCGATGTGGAGGAGTAGCGGGTCTACTCTGAGACCCTCTCGAATGACTGAACTCATTACCCTATCTCTAAGGGAGAGGTCAGCCAGCCTTCGGAGAAAGCTCATTTCTGTTGCTTGTATTTGCATTCTTGTTCTTTCAGTCGCTATCAAAACTTGCGACCATACTGTAGATGAGGCTAGGGACCTAGATCGACCAGTAAATCGATAGCTTCATGTTTTTACTCAGCTCTGTCTTCACCCCGATGGACTGCAGACACCGTCCCAATCTGTCTGTGAATCTCTCGCTGCCCTCTCTCGTGAAAAAGACCCAGAGATACTAACTTTCTCCACTTGGGGCGGAAACTCGTCATTGACCCAGAGTTAACACTCCAGCTGAGGACTATGGCCTCAGACTTGAAGGTGAAGGCCGCTTCACACTTGGCTGTGAACCGCTTCAGCGTGAGCTGAGGCCACCACCTGATGATGCAGAACCACATCATCTGGATTTGGGCAGTCCTGGCGACGTCCACCACCCTCCAGGAACGAGTCCAACTTGTTGCAGTCAATCCAGATCAAGTTATCGTAACAGGTGTCCAGGACTGTTGTTACAGGCCAAAACCTCCATGAAAAATCCAAACTGAGTCCTTTCACACTGTGTAAAACCATCCAGTCGGACAGACTGGACCATTGTCCTGGCCCGTTCTGGCCAAAGTCGCACTTACCGCGGCCACGATCTTAATTATTCACCCATCCATTCACTTTTGGAGTCGCCTCTGGTGGACATTAGAGAAACTGCGGTTTCTGGCTTCATTCTTCAGGCTCTTGGTGGGAAAAGACGTATGTAATTTTTGTAAAGTACACATAATTTATACATGCAGCCCCCGGTGTTGTGTGTTCTGCTAATTATGCGTGGTTTGGGTTCGTCTTGAACATCTTCTGTGAGCTCAGAGCTCCCCGGTGTAACCCTCTTAAACCAGAATAAATCAGCGCTTCAGGTCGGTCTCAGAGGGTCAGCGTGCATTATACATGAAGCCAGCTTCCTGACTTTTGATTTGGGTTTAGACAGTTTTAATACCAGCGTGGATGCAGTAAAGTAAAGGCAGCTCAGTCCTGTGCTCAATTCAAACAAAGAATCAGTCAGTGCTGGATATTTCTCTCTCTCCTTTAATGTAAGCATTCACTAAAGGCCAGACTTTTCTTTCTCGCTTTGCTGAGCTTTGTGTTTTAAAGTTAATACCTTGAACTTTTTGTGACAGATTTTTCGGTGTTATGCATCAGCTGAGGGCATAAATACAGCAGAGACAAACAGAGGTGGTCTTACTCGTAACACAGGTGGATAAAGAGTAGTGTATTTCTCCACCTTACTGTCATTGCACAGTCATCCACACTGATTTGAAGCTCTTTCCCAGTGCAGCGGTCGGAGAGGAAGGCCGCGAGCGCAGCCTGTCAGGGGTCTTCTGAGGACACGGCGATCCAGCCAAGCAATCTGTCAGAGCTGAGGCATCCGGGACAGGCGGCCATCAGTTAATTCAGGGAGGGGCGGCTGGGTGAGGGGAGGCCACGGCAAATGTTCTCATGTTAAAGGGATTATCTGAGAACAGAGCGAGGGAAGCGCGGTGGGCTGGAGGGACTATATTTCACTGCGGCAGGATACAAACCGCTCCCTTTGCTTTGATGAGTGAAGGGTGGTTTTAAGAAGTTCAAAAGTTTTCAGATTTTTAAAGGTGAGCACAACGGCTGCTTTTTTAACCCGGTTTTAGCCGTTTTTCTTTTCATTTAAAGTCTGAGGAGACATATAAACCACAGACAGTGCTCCCACCAAACCCAGACGTGTGTCATGAACGTGAACCTACAGTGAAGAAAACATTTCAATATCCTTCACGTTTAAATGCAGGTTTGGAGGGTTATGACCCCAAAACCAGATCGCAGAATCTGATCCGCAGACGGAGAACAGAGGTCCAGTCTATCTGTTTTGTCTTTGTTTCATACAAAAGACATTTGGTAACTAATGTGGTTATGAAGCGGCTGTGATCAGATGCAGACTGGTGTTACCAGAAGCCTGTTATTAAAGAAATGAACAACACTTTGGAGCCATTTTTGTTTATCTGCATCTAAATGGTATCTGCACGGTGTCTGGACTGTCACAGCCATTGCCTCTCTGCTCGTCTCTGTCAGCGTCATAAACCTGAAATGCGATCATGTCTGCATCAGGTAGACGGATAAGAAATGGACCCTGAAGCAACAGGTCAGGTCAGGTGTGCAGTTTGTTTTTTCCTTTGATGTTTTAAAGGTTTCACAGGTTTTTGTTCTGTTGCACAAAAATCCTTCAACACAAACTTTTAAGAAGTTCACTGCAGTTGTCTAGATGTCTCCAACGGCACAACTTCCAACTGTCAGTTTCTAAAAAAACAAAAAATATCTAGACACATGAGCACAGGAAGTAGGAAGTAAGGCAGGAAGGAGACCCTAAAAACGGACAGAGAATCTGAGATGTTTGAGTCTGAATTCCACCTGGACCCTTCAGAATCAGCTGATTATCCTTTAAATAACTCTGGTATATTTAACAAAGCCTACTATAAATACTTTCAGAGTTACTGACAGGAATTATTAAGGCCCCGAAGTACATCTGGGTGGGTCGAAATTTGGTGTTTTGTTTCTAATTCCAGCTTTTTGGAGTCGTCAGAAATTTGGGAATCCAGGAGATATCCAGAGGAAATCCTCAGGGCTGAAAAACCTGCGACCAAACAGAGGTTACAGCCACGCCGAGGGTCACGATCTAAAGCTGAAGTCTGTTTCTGCTCAGCACGGTTTGTCTCTCTAACCTGCTTCAAGCCTCAGATGCATCATAGTCTGAATAAACTGCATTTTTAAGGATTGTATCTTCACGTTGGATCGGTGGCTGTCTGCTTTTTACCTACACTTGGACACCAGGTGCGGTGGTTAGCTGGGATCAGCGCCTCCTTACTGTTAGGCTTATCTTGTTCTCTTTGTGTCTGTTTGGCCAATTTGACACTCGCCCATTAACCACCAGCAGTGGGTGGAGCCTAGTTAATCACCCCTTAACCAGGTTCCATCCCCCCAGCGGCCCTGAGCCAGATGTGCAGTTAAAAAAACGAATGTGACCGGACCGCTGTTTGTCTGCGGAGCGTCTTTTTTCACCAGCTTTAACATGGAAGATAGGATCGATGTTTGCCGGGTTTGAACATAATCATCAGAGAGAATGGACTTGTTTTGCTTTTAGGGGCTACTTATAGTCCTTATCAATATTATTAAAACACTTGTAGGGACCCTGATAAGAGCTGCCAGTAAATGAAGTGCAGTGTGCCGGACAGATAGCGATCCCCTCCTTTTATGACTGCGGTTTAATGAGTTGTTATCATGTGTTCCTATTGAAAAAAATGATGTATAATTAAATTATGTGTAATTGAAGGAAGATCCCAGATGAATTTTAAGCAGCGTTCCTTCTGATGTCGTATTTAAAGGCGCTCGGCTCGCACGTGCAGGCTGTAAACTTCTGAAATCCGGGGAGGAGAAAACACGAAAAGCTGCAGTGACGCGTCTGCGAGCCGACAGCGGTGAATTATTTATTCTCATGTTGGAGGGATTATGGAGG
This sequence comes from Etia nguti, assembly GCA_015106755.1. Classification (NCBI taxonomy): domain Eukaryota; kingdom Metazoa; phylum Chordata; class Actinopteri; order Cichliformes; family Cichlidae; genus Etia; species Etia nguti. The sequence continues at coordinate 13,244 of VUQG01030487.1, read as the reverse complement.
AGGAGGGGGAGGAGCAGGAGGAGGAGGTGCTCTGACAGTTAATAGAGGAGTGGAGAGTTGTACTGTGGAGAGAAACGCTGTCTCGTTTGTGCCGTTTTTCCCTTTTTTCTGATTGAATGGATATAATGAGAGGTGTGATGACTGTTAGCAGGTTGCCAGCCAGCGTGTTAGCATGAATAATGACTTCTCCGTTTATGAGAGATCTCCACTGTTTAAAAAAAAAAAATAGACTGACAGCTTAGAATGAAGAATAAATAAAGGACAGCTGCCACCTGGACTCGCTGCTCGAGCAGCAGAGAAGTCGTACGTATCACGTACACAGACGCAGCAGAGGGAGGCTTCGTTACACACTGAGGTCAGCGGGTCGCATGAGGTCATCGCCATGCACATGTTCATGGAAACAAACCCCTCCCCCCGCCCCCGCCTTCTCCTCAGAGAGTGGTTATGCTTTGATTGGTTGTCTGTGTAGATGCTGAAGACATTACAGGAGGGCAGGGGTGGGACCCGTTTGGTTCTTTTCTTGACCTTTAGGCTGAGATTTGTTCATTTATTGACTTTGGACAAAGGTTTAGGCCTCAACTTTTTTATTTTGGGGGAAAATGAATGAGTCAAAAGGCCATAAAAGTCAAAAGGTAATCAGGAACTTTGATCTTTGCCTAAACCAAACCACGACTTTAAAGACTGAAAAGTCTAAAAATAGCGAGTCAGCCTTTACTTTCACATCGGATATGTTCGTAGCAGTATTAACAAAGAAAACACTCTTTGGTCTGAGAATAAAGTTTAAATGTGGAGATTAAATCTGTTGTTTCGAATCAAACGGCTGCTCTACCCTCTACAAGCTGCTGTGTGTAGGTGAAAATATTTCTCTTTATATTTGAAACCACAGGTGCAGCTAAAACCTCAGAGGACTTTGAAGTTTGTGAGAGAGAAATGACCGAAACAGTATTACGAGGGTCAGCGGGTCGGTGACCCGGTGATCATGTGACCTGGAACTTCCAGGCGGTTTGTGTTTCCTGAAGTTTGCTCTGCCAGGGGGCCGAGGAGTTGCACTGGCCCGTATTTGACTCTTTTCACCCCCCGGCCCGTCTGTGGAGGCTTTCTTTGGTTTTGTTATCGTAGGAACACCAATATGACGACATGAGAAAAGCGCCGCCGGTCCTCTCTGACCCGCCAGGTCTCGCTGGGTCTGGACTGTTCTGGTTACTCCTGCAGATTTGGATCTGCAGAGTTTGTGAAGGTCGGGTCGGTGCCTCGAGCTCTTTGCTGCATTACGTGTGGATCTACGGCGTGTCGGCAAGCGGCCTCGTTTTTCAGCTCCTCTCTGACAGACGCACAGTTGGGATCCATCTCGTTCTCACGATGCAAAGAAGCGGACGCACGAACGAATGAACGGATGAATAAGCTGCCGGGGCTGAGCGATGCGTTTGCGTGCAGCCAGTCAGCAGCCAGGCGTGTGGATATGTAGGGCGATGCAGCGAGTAGGCAGCGACCGCGGGCACAAGCTGTGATGGGAGGGGTCTGTGGAGGGGTATAGGAAGAGCGATGGAGAGAGCGATGGGGTAAAGCGAGGAGAGATGTCCTCAGAATGACCCACATCAGCACCAGACAGCTTCACCCCCTCCCCCTCTCTCTTACTCTATATCTCCTCATGCTCACTCGCTCTTTGCTGCGTAATCGGCTGAAAAAAGAAAGAGAGGGGAAAAAAAAAAAGAAGAGGAACACGAGCGGGACGCCTGCACTCTAAAAATGCTCTCATGAAATGTTCAATAAGGGACCCGAGGGTTCCCGAATCCAGGAAAACTCAGACTGATGCAGGAAGTGTTTTTTGTGATCTGTAACTTCATTAAAACCGAACCTGTGACCAAAAACTGCCTTTCTGACTGCATCACATGACTTCATGCTAACATGAGCTGAATGTCACTGAAACCTTCGACGTGCGCGAGCGACGAGGAAACTGTAACCGTCCTCACACCGGCACACGAAGCTGTTGGGAATGCCACGTCAGGAGCATTTTCCACTCGCCGTTTCCTCTCCGGGGTTTCACCATAACCACGCAGCCACAGTGACGTCACCCGCTCACATTTTCACTTTGGCCCTTTTGGTCTGACAGCACTCCGAGGGACACTGCATCCTCATTGGCTGACGACTTGTGACTGACAGGCTCCTCACCAATGAGCAGGCGCTGCTTTCTTTTGACCGTAAAATAAACGTGGTGATTTATCCTCCTGAGAGCCGAGGAAAAAATGTTTCTTTCAGTTTAACTTGTTTCGTGGTTTGTGTCCACAGCAGAGGACGTAACAGAGCAGGCTGGGTCTCAGGAGGATACCGAGTGATTTAGACAGAAAATCATCAGAAAACCGATTACGGAGGTCCGAACTCTGTCAAACATGACAGCAAACGTGTTTGGTGTTACACGTTCCAAAGTAGCACATTACTGTAATCATATTACATTTTTCAGTAATGCAGTAATGTAATGAGTCACAAAGCTCTTCAGTTATCTGCACACTGGGTCTCCTTCTGCATGCACACTTCTGCTCCAATCAGCTGATCCGAGAGCTGTTATCCACGCATGGACAAAACTTGGAACGTCCCCCGATGAGTGGCCGGCCTTCCAAAATTACTGCAAGAGCACATCACACGAACATCAATACAACTGACCGATCCCAACAGAGGCTCAGAGATAAAGTCACCTCCAGATGCTTCATACAATATGAGGAAGCACTTGGCAATAGTAGGAAGGAAAAACTCCCTTTTAACAGGAAGAAACCTCCAGCAGAACTCCAGCTGCGGCTAGTTGGGGTGAGGGGAGGGATACAGGAAAAAGACAGGCTATGGAAGAGTGCCAGAAATGAATAATAACTAATGATTAGATGCAGAGAGGTGTATAAACACAGAGTGAGGGAAGCAGAAACACCCAGTGCATCATGGGAATCCCCCAGCAGCCTACACCTATTGCAGCATAACTAAGGCAGGATTCAGGGTCACCTGATCCAGCCCTAACTATATGCTTTAGCAAAAAGGAAAGTTTTAACACAAAAGTAATGAGTAAAAGTAACAAATTACTTTCTTTAGCAACTCATTTGGTAGATCAGGCATTACTTTTGATAAAAGTACCAGTAGTAGAGTAATAATTGATTACTTTTCTTGTACTAATGACCCCAGTAGCGGCGATGACCGCCTACAGACACCCATGATTGTGCCTGAGAGCTGACACACGTGTGAGTTTCCTTTTGTGTTGCACTCATTGGTGGGAGTTGTGTGTTTACTGGTGTGCACAGTGCAAACAGGAGCTGTTCATAATGAATTCAGCTAACTTTTAATGCCTGCTTGGCTTCCTCTGCAGAGGCTGTCAGCCTCAGAAAGCCTCGGCTCTAAAAGGGCCCTGCACGCTCTCCTGTGCTTGTATGTGCTCGTGTGTGAGGCTAACGTGGTGGGAAGCAGGACCGTGTTTTTCAGAGTGTGCTCCAGAGACGGAGCGTGTGAGCGGAGCATTAAACGGGAGGTTTAGCCCCGTCGGCGGCGCTATAGATTCAAACACGTGTGTGGAAGTAGGTCACTAGTGAAAGGGTTCTCGGCTGTCCTCACACGGCCTCTGCTCGGCCCGTCACACCACTCGCGTCGACTCCAATTTTTCTCTTCCTCGCCCCTCCTCCACCCACTGCCCCCTTCCTCCTCCCCCTTCATCCCTTTCTCTCTGCCCCGAATAGGAGGGGAGCAGGTCCCACCCCTGGTTCAGACGGGTCTCCTGTAGGTTAACTCTTCCCGCTCCGAGTGAACTTTTATCTCCCTGCGAGGTTCCTCCTCGGCGGTCGGCTCGTGTTTTCACCGAGGCCTCTGCCAGACCATGTGCGGCGTGTAACTGGTGTTTCTGAGGGAGACCCGACGCCACAAAATGGGGCCGAGCTCGGCGCTGTGAAGGCAGGACATGAATCAGCCTTTTCTCCCCAAAGCTCGAGTTAAAAACAGAGGCCAAAAAAAATCTGGGAAATTAAGGAGAGAGGGAAATGGAGCCAGTGAACTTCCAGGAAGGCTGGATAAAACCCAGATCTGTGAACAAATAGTGTATTACCTAACCCGGCCAGCTTTACATGATTTACAGTAGAGGTTAGAGAGAGGCGGGTGGCTGAGCTCACACCGCCATCTGCTGGAAAGCAGCGGCAGTGCGAGGACAAGCCCCCGTTTAACCACACAGACGAGCCAAAATGCCCCATCATGGCTTCCAAAAATGTGGCACAAATTCACACCAAACCCAGACTGAGTGTAAGCAAAGATGTTTTCTGAAAGGCGCCGAAACGCCAAGCGATGAGGATTAAAGCAAAGATGTGGAGGAGAATACAGTGGTTTGAATATCTGGAGGAGAACAGCGTGTTCCCAGGACTGGTTCGGCTGGTTTCTATGGTGCTGATGGTTTCTATGGTGGCGGTGTTTTCGGTGTCGGCGCTGAATACCTCGAATGATTGAGGCGGGTCAGCGAGGAGGGAAAACAGGGGGGCAAGTTAAAAGAAGGTAAAAAATCAGAGATGTGAACGCTGGAAATGAATCATTTTAGACGCAGACAGACGCAGATATCGTAAAGCTCAAAGTAAATACACACATATGTGCTCACCGGTCACTTAACCGATTGTCAACACAGATATCTAATCAGCCAATCACATGACAGCAACTCAGTGGATTTACTGGGATTAGAGTGTACAATATTCAGTGAGCAGCATATCTCTGTCTTATCGAGGTCAAAGGAGACAGACTCGTTACAACCGAGGCCTGCACAAGAGCATCTTTCCATGCACCACGTGTCGAATGTTGAAGCGGACGAGCTACAGCAGCAGAAGACCACACCAGCGATGACGCTCCTGTCGCCTCAAAGCAGGAAAATGAGGCTACAGCTCATATGGACTCAACAAAACTGGACACAGACGACTGGGAAACGCTGCCTGGCTGCTTCCAGCAGGACAACACACCACGTCATAAAGCTCCAGCTGGTAACTGATGAAGTGGTCAAATACAAACACCGGAAAACACCAAAAACCCACCTGTGGCCTCTGAAGAAAAACAAGCTTCAGCACGTTCCTCGCTGTGGTTTTAATTCACCAGCAGACTTCAGCCTGCGCACGGCATCAAGGATCAGCTTTACACTCGGTGAGCTTCAGATCACTGCAGCTATAAGAGAGTTATTTTAAACACGTCACGTGACCAGGAAAGGTGCTGCATCATGTGACTCCACAGTAGTTTATAAAAGTTTTCTTCAGCAAATCATCAGAAAACTAAAAATATCAGCTGACTTCAGGTGAGACTCGCATCCAGGGCCAACGAGCACGGCGTCAAACTGAAACGAACGCCTCAGTGTCGTGCTGAAATCTCTACATCGGTCCCTCTGAGCTGTGACAGTAGCACACCTGCACCGGTGTCAGTGCGACACCTGCTGGTGGTTTCAGGAATTTAACAGAAATCCAGCAGCCTCACATGATGCTGTTGATTGCACGTCTGAATGTGTTTCCACCAGAGCTCAGAGGATGTTTCGTTAAAGGTGGTCTGATAAATCTGAGCCATTCAGCCCGGGGTTCACTTCTGCAGGCTTCAGCTCACCGACTCCTTCCTGTTTCACGGGAACAGCAGAACAAAACTAAAGAGGAAAAACCTGAAATAAAATCAAAATGTTGTTCAGGAACCGACGCCTCCTCCGACCCGACGTCCTCAGGCAGGTCGGTCCTGAGCCTCGGGGGCTCGACTGCCGCCTGAGAGTCTCCAGCTGGTGCATTATGGTGACATCAGCGAGGCCACGAAGGACCTTCAGAAGCACCAGTGCGGTTTTAAATGAATCCTGGGAGCTGGTGTAAAAACGCCCAAACCCAGAAAGTTTATTTTTTTAGTGGCTATGAGAGACAGGAGATAAACTTATAACAAAGCTGTGCGTCTTTAAATGTTACAACAGGTCTTTGTGATAAAAACATGATGTCAAACTGTCGTTTTCGTCTTTATTTTGGGGTCTTTATGTCCTCATCAGGCCGAGGAGCCAACGTTATGTCTGAGACACCGAGGAGACCGGCGGGCCGGAGTAAAGACGCTAAAAGACTGCATTTTGCCTCGATTTTGAAATCTATTGTAAATGATTTTTAAAAATCACCAACAAACATAAAATGTTTGAAGACTTTATGGAGAAAAACTCTTTCTAAATTTAAAGCTAAATGACAGCAGCGATGCAGTTATTCAGATATAATTTGAGTACAATATCTAAAAACTAAAACTGCAGTAAGATGCTGTCAGTACTGTAAACATGAGCATCCAGGACCCACTCAAACACATTTTTCTGAGATTTTCTTAAATTTCCAAGTGTTTTTCTTTTTATTTCTTATATTTCCCGTTAAATTTGCCGGTTTCTTTACCTTCAGTAACACCAACACGCTGTCACAGTTTTATTTACCAGAGACACTTTTTTGATCATTTACATTATTAATATCTGGCAGTCGTTTACATGAGTTTGTTTAGAGGCACAAAATCCTGATTTTACAGACACTCGACTTTATTTGGATTCACACAAACATAAAACAGGAAAACAAATTCGTTTTTTCACTTTTTATTTTTTGCTTGCAGACAAAAAAAGATCCATGAAAGTCCAGATATAATAAATAAATTAACTACTAAAAACCGTCGACTATTAAAGCGATTTAAAGAAGAAGAGGACGAGTGGTTGAAAGGTTACAGAGAAGATTTTACAGCCCACCTCCACCTGTTGATTGTTCTTTGATGTTTGCATATCCTATCAGAGACCTACGAGGTTCCCTAACCCCAGGAAGAGCACAGAAAAGCAAAATAAAAGCTTTTTTTTCTCCCCCCATATGAAAAGTTAAAAAGCTCCCGTAAGAACCGAGCCTGGTGGTTTGTTGTCCCTAAAATATCGTCTTTAATTCGAGGAAACCTGAAGGATCTCGTTTAACTAGTTCACCCGTATTTGAGCTAATAGACGCATTAATAACTATGTCTTCTTCTGCTATTCCTCTTTGAAGCGATTCACTGACTTTGGTGGCGAACGCCGTCTGAAAGACATAATTATTTTCATGCATACAGTAAAGGAGAAACCTGTCGTCGTGTGTAAATGTCACAATCTTGCCGAGTTTGTAGCTTAACCGACTGAGGTAAAGTTGCCTGTTTCCTGAAGTAGAGCACACCTGCCTGTTTTTGTTTGCTTTTTGGACGAAGAGACGAGGAGACAAGAAGGAGGCGCTCGGGTTCAAACGTCTTTCAACTTCATTGGTTTGTAAAGTTCAGATTATTTTTAAAAAAGACCCAGAAAAAATAATCAGAGCAGCGAGTCTGTGTCCGCATGGTGTTAAAGGAAAAATCCACTTTCATCCGAGCTTTTAGTTTTTGCTCTCTGATACGTCCAGTGATGTCACTGTTCTGTCTGAGCGCTGAGCCGGATCACAGCAAGGTGTTTGCCGGGATGTTACCTCTCCAGTGTGTCCTGGTTTGCCCTGGAATCTCCTCCTGGTTGGACACGCCTGACACACCTCTGATAGGGGGTGTTCAGGAGTCCGAGCCACCTCGGCTGGCTCCTTTCGGGGCGTCAGGAGGCGACCGACCTGCGGTCACCACTTGCAGCCCGTCAGGGAACGCAGATCTTCTGCGTTCCTGCAGACATAAACTCCTCCACTCGGAGCAGCTTCTCACTCCTGGCCCGGAGTGTCGGGAATGTCTGACAACCACGGAGGTGCTGATTCTGCTCCCAGCTGACCCGTGGCTGAAGACCAACCCATTGCAAGGTGGAGGCCATCGCTCAGTTACACCCAGATCTTCCGTCCACTGAAGGGAACAAACCGAGCTCACACTGCAGCCATGCAGGGAACGGACGGCCCCCAACAACGAGCTGCCCCACCCCCACCACAGGATGACGAGCTGGAGCAGCGCTCTGTGACCAGGCCCAAACGGGATCGCTCCTCCAGCATCCTGTGGTTGATGAGCGAGACCCACCTGAGGCTGGAACCCTCCAGACCAGCACCCGTCAAACACCGTCTGTGGATGCTGGTGGATGTGTGTGGTGCAGTCGTGATGCAGGTAGTTTGATTAGAAGCTTAAATTCAAACCAGCGGTCAACGGTTCCCGTCGGACAGACAAGTAAACAACAGCGAGAATCAAAAATCCTCCGTTCGTTTATGCCGAGGTTTCAGTTTTGTGAGTTTGCTCGTCTGTGTTTACCCTGCAGAGGGTAAAACCGACCACGCTCTGAGTTTTAAAGTGGATTTTCCCGTTAACGGTGCGTCACGTGTTCTCCCTCCTGGTTGTTTTGATTCAAACTGAAATGATGTTGAAACTGAACCTGAACGCCTGAAAACAGAAACGATTTTTATGGATTCAGCTTCCATTATATGTTTTATGTCGTTCGGACTTTAAGAAATCACCTGGAAAAATACAAAAAGTGTAAAGTCTGCTGTGGATCTCTTTCCAGTGCTGCGTTTTGTCTTTATTTAAACAATCGTAGAAACAGAATGGCACTGATCCGACTTATCGGAGCGGTTTTAAAAGCCTCGTCTTCAGAAAAGCCGAGTGTTTCCTGGCCGGAGGATGATCCCTCTGGAAAAAACGTCCGGCGGTTCCTCCGTTGTTCTGAAAAAAGTCCTTTTAATAAAGAGAAAGCCATGCGAGGTCTGACCTCTGAGAAATGTCATGGACTTCTGTCTTTATACAAACGCTGATTTCTTTTTATTTCTGTATGAAAAACTGAGTAAAAGCCGAGTCGCTGTCAGAGTAAAAGCTTGTCATTTGTACAGGAGCAGAGCTGAATCGCGGCGCCGTTAGGTCCCCGGCAGACTAAATCCACACGCTCCGTCCTCCATCGCGGCGATTCTCAGCTGCACCGCGACCCAAAGCTCGCCTCCGAGGCTAAAACCCACTGTTCGACAAGCGAACGTCCGTCTGAGCTTCCCGCGGCCGTCTTTGGGTCCCGAACCACCAGCTGAGAAACACCACGTCCTCCGTCATCTCTGCGCGGGGGGAGCAACGATAAACCTGAGGAAATACAGACGAGGAAAAGAGAGGCTGTTCACTACGGAGAGAAACACGCCGGTTCCTCACATCCAGGATTCATCTCCTTATCCGGGTCTTGCTAACCCAACAACATCACATTACTCAGGTTTTGACTCAGGAAGTCAACCCTGAGCTAGCTAATAGCACCCTCACCTGAGGCCAAGTTTGCAGCACCAATCAGAATCATGGACATGCCTACGGGCACTGGATCTCTGTTCCTCAGATCTGGCTGAGAAACTGAGATCCAGCAGACTACAGGGAACCACAGGAGGGTCAGCGCTGTACATACTGACTGTGCACTGGATTCATTTCAAAGCACAGAAACATGAAAATCACCTGAACAACCACAGCAAAGTGGAGCAAACATCAAATCTGTGACACAGCTGTACTGTAAAAGACCGTGTCATGTACTCTGTCTCCTGTTAACGACCAGCTATATGAATAAAGTTTAGTCTATTTGAAGTCAGGAGGCAAAGCTGGTAGAAGGAGTACTGCGGTACACTTCCCTGCAGAGGGGCGGTGCGGTCGACCCACGACCCCAACTTTCCCCTAAAGATACGAAACATATAAGAACCACAGTCTATCAGCACAGGAGGACCTGCCTGATATTACAGCTCCTGATTGGTTGAATCTGAGCTTGAGTGAAGAACACAAGGTTTCATGAAACAGAGAAACTGCTGGACCTCCTACCTGCTCGTGGACTCACGCTTCTGCAAACTGTGTGCGGTAATTTTCCAGGTTTCAGTTTTCTGCTGAATCTCTGGAAATAAAAAAAAGGAATAAAACTAAAAACATTCCTCACCTGTCTGCTCATGTCTGCTCCTCTGCCTGAGGCTGTGATTGGCTGAAACCTTCAGATCCCTCCTGGATCTCTTCATCCTCCTCCTCGTCCTCTTCTGCGTCCTTCTCGTCTTCCTCCACGCAGTCGTCGTCCGATGCCTCCTCTCCTTGTTCTTTCACCTCCATCTCTCCCTCACTGTCTGCGTGCTCTGCTGCCGCCTCTTCCTCCTCCTCGTCCTCTTCCTCCCCCTCGGCCTCCTCATCGCTGAAGAGGTCCATGCCCTCCCCCGCCCTCCTGGCGGTCTCGGAGAACCAGTCTCTGACCTGCTCGTAGCTCATGCTGGACTTTGCCACCAGCTCGTCCAGGTCCTTCTCGCTCAGCGCTCGGTGCTTGAGGTAGTACTCCTTCAGAAAAGCCTTACCGGACTTCACCTGCAGGAGGAACAAAGATCACCTTCAGTCAGCATAGTCCTCACATTTATAATCCCCATATTTGCTACACAATGACTCCAGGGGAGGCTGGAGTGTGAAATGTGGAGGATCCGGTGATAGATCCAGCGACCTGGTTGGCACATGACCTGCTAAATACTGAATACTCGGGTTCTCCAGCTCCCTCCCACAGAGACAGGCCGTTGTACCGCCTGTCGCCCAATGATGGCAAGCCTAGTAGGAATTTTTAATTAAAAAAAAAAACCGTACCTTGATGGCGCCGTCGCTGCCCTGCGGAGAGCGCTTGCAGGGATACGGCCGGCGCGTCCTCCTGGACCAACCACGGAAACGCTTCCTGGACTTCTTCTGGCTCTTTGCGCTGCCGTTCAACGCCTCGTCCACCTGGAACAAGGAAAAAAACCACCAGATGTTACCGGGAGAAAGTTCGCCAGATGAAGCGTGGCGTTTGTGTTACATCACGAAAACGTTTTCTGCGTGCGCACCTTCCCACTCTGGTAGAGGTAGTACCACTTCAGGTTGCTGTTCTTGCAGGCGTAGCGTGTGTCTCCGAACCAGTTTACGATGTACGTCCTCGGCAACCCACTCTCCTTCGCCATCTGGTCGTACTCCTCGGGCGTCGGCCACTGCGAGCGGACGAAGGCCTTCTTCAGGATGTGGAGCTGCTCCGGCGTCTTCTTCACCAACTTCCTGCTGATGGGCGGCGTGCCCTGTCGTTCCTGAGCCGAGGACGAAGGTGCGGCGGCCGGTTTCACCTTCTCGCCGTCCCCCTCTGCGTCGCTGTCCTTCGACTGACCCGCCGACGGCATTTTCCTCCTCTCCGTGAACCAGGCGTCCACCTCGCGCCTCGTCAGCTTCGTCTCCGCCCGCAGCCGGCTCAGCTCCTCGTCTGAGGGCGTGTCCGACTTCTGGAAGCTGGCCTCCAGCACGAGCAGCTGCTCCGGAGTCTTTTCCTTGAACTTCTGGGGCGTGAAGTCGGGGAAGGCGTGGCGGAATTTGACACGGAGGTCACTGGAAGACCCGGCTGAGCCCGGAGCGCCGGCCGAAGTTGGCGAGGAGTCGCTGGCGTCATCGCTGGAGTCGATGACGATGGTAGCGGTGTTGTCGCTGTTGTTGCTTTCGTTGATGCTGATGCCGCCACCGCTGCTGCTCCTTCCTCCTCGGCCGCCGCCCACCGCGGCTCTGCCAGGCGTGGCCTCCCTCAGGAGCAGGCTGTGGTGGTCCTTGGAGTTCCTCTGGTTGTACCGCGTGTCGCTGAACCACTTCTTTATCGCACGCTTGGAGAGTTTGGTGACTTGCATGAGTCGCGAGATCTCCGCCTCGGTGGCGAATTGCCGCCGGCTGTAGCTCGCCTTCAGCTCTGCCAGCTGCTCTTTGGACTTCTTCGGCTTGCTCGCGGTCGAGTCCAGACCGAGCAATGCGCCGGCCGACGAAGACGACATCTCGGCATTCGATTCGGAGGCCGATGGCTCGGTGGCTTTGGGCTGGCCGCCGGGGACGCCCGCTACCGTTAGCGTGATGGGAGAGGCGACGGGGACAGCGCCACTGTTCCCGGCCACCTGAGTGAGGACGAGGCCCGGCTGCCCGACGATCTGACACGTCTGGAAGATGTTCTGCAGGCCGTTCGTGGTGGCGGCGATGTTAGCGGGGATGACGGTGATGGTCTGAGGGACGGTCTGCACTGTGCCGTTAAACTTCTTCCTCCGCGCCTCCTCCACCTGCAGAGAGGAGCAGTAGAAAGTCAAAGGTGAAGCGTGACATCACTGACTTTCAAAAGCAGCTCGATTGTTTAAAAAAACAAAACAAAAAAACGGGAGATTCATTGAGTGTGCACGAAGGATTTATCACTTCCATCCTCTATGATGCTGTGATATCAACCCGCTAATGCACATCTGTAGTCGGATGTCTTTGCGTGTGTGGATGGTTTGTTACTGACATCTGGTGAGTTTCATGTCAACAGCACCTTTACAAATGTATTTACAGACTGCTTCTTTAGTCTTACTGGTGCTGCATGACTATTGGACCACCTTACAAACAAACTAAATAAACGTTAACAGGCATCAAGTACACTTAGTGACTCCTTTTATCATCTGTTCTTTCTTTTCTCCATGCTCTTATTTTGAAAGTTCAGCCACTGGGTGCTACTTTGGAGGTCACTGATGTCATTCAGCTGCTCTGTCTTCCATCCTGGAGAAGTCCTGGTTCTGCTCCAAAGTTTTGCGATCACTTCCTGTTTGGCTCGTTTTCCCGTTTTGTATTTTCCGTCTTTTAAAAGCAGGAAATTCATTTTCGGGATGAATTCTTTAAGTTTAACATCCACAGCAGGCCCATCTGTACACGTTAAAATAGTTTTCTTATAATAAACTTGTTGCTCTGTATCCTGTAATATGCAGGATTTTCCTGAAGTTCTCTGTCATGAAGAGAACCAGGATCAGGATGAACTGAGGGTTAAACGAGGTGTTTTGAACCACAGGACTCTGATAAATAAATGTTTATAGGAGCCTCTTTTTCTGCCTGCGCTGCAGCAGACTGGGAGCATTATAGTTATTAAAGTTATGGGAGTTATTTTTGTAGATGCTGCAGTGAAGATGTTTCTCAGAACCAGAAGAACTGCTGGAGTTCCTGCCTCAGGCTTCCTCAGAGCTGCAGACTTATTCTACATCTACGAAACAACCAGAACGACTTCCTGTCAGGAAAAGGAACAACAATCATCATCGTCTAAGGAGCTTGGAAAGAAAAGCGTCTGGACTTCTTTAAGTTGCTTGAAGACGTTTCACCTCTCATCCAAGAAGCTTCTTCAGTTCTAGGGTCAAATGGTGGAGAGTCCCAGATTTAAACCCAGTGGGAGTCTCCCCCCCAAAGAGGGACAATGGACCCCCTGATGATCTTCTACCTAATCACACGAGCCAAGGTGTGAAAATGGGTGTAGGTCACAATCAGCCAGGGTTTCAGGTGAGCTCATTGTGAAACCTAGCCCCACCCTATCATGTGATCTCCTG
>VUQG01030483.1:69906-87774 GCA_015106755.1 Etia nguti | reverse complement strand
CCTTTAAAAAAAACAAAAAATAAAAAAAAATAAAAAAAAAAAAAAAAAAGCTGTTTTCTGCTTTCAGTATGTGAATATCAAATAAAGTCTTCTGAATCAAATAAATACAAAAATTTTACCATCCATTAGGACATTTTTCATATAATAATGAAAGTCTTGACCACCAAACCGTTGTTGATACAGTTGGGGGAAAAGAAGAGCGGAGAACCTACAGGTAATGAAAAACCTGTAGTGCTGAAAATGGTGCTGAGGTTTGGCTAATCTGACAATGCTGTATATACTGTGTAAGTGAAAACATGGATCTAATGCACTGACCTACACTTCCTTACTGGCTGACCAGAACATTATATCATGATGCAAAAACAGAAAACAAAATCTACAATAAAGTGTACAAGAAGTAATGTGCAAAAGTCTTGAACCATCTCTTATATCTTTTATAATTTGCTTCCAATGAGCCAAATGCCAGGAACCATTTTTAAAGTGCTCTTGAGCAATAGTTCTTCAGGCTTTCTGGAGTTGTTTGTTCTTTTGTTTGTTTGTTAAGCCACTTAACACTGACCTATGAATCATTCAAGCATAAAAAAGGCCGGGAACTCAAGCAATTAACCAATGTTCCTTTGAACTGAATTAAATTTAATATTTATTTTGAACATGTTAAAAAGTACGACAACAGAGAAATAAACAGAGACAAACAAATAAAGCAAAACAAAAGGAAAACAAAGCAAAAACAACTACAAAAAAACTATTATCTTCAAAAAGGAGCAGGAAGAAGCATAAATTTATATAATCCCACCCCCCTTTCCACTATCTAGTAATCATATATATATATATATATATATATATATACACATATAGATAGATAGATAGATAGATAGATAGATAGATAGATAGATAGATAGATAGATAGATAGATAGATAGATAGATATAATAACAAATACATGTAACATATGTATACAAACATACATACATTTAATAACCCCAGTAACACGTCAAATGATACACAACCTACAGACATATATACCCATGCAAACATACAACATAGTGTTGTACGGATACAGGGATGTTTTAAATTTGATTCCCCCCTCAAATTGTATCCCCGTTCCCTTTTAGAAAACAATTTTTAGAATATTGTCAGGAAGTAGGTTGTTTATTACTTTATACACAATTTGTGCAGTGAGAAAACTTTACTCAAAATTGAAATACTTCTTGAAATGTTGTTATGTATATGATTTATATGCGACTTCCAGCTTATTTTATCATCTATTATCACACCAAGAAACTTGTGTTCAAGAAGTCTTTCAATTTCCACACCATCTAGATGAATCTGCATGAATCTTTACACATAGGTACTTTGTTATTAGCAGCCTGTCACAAAAACATATAATGTGGTTCATTTTTTAAACAAAATCTATGAAACATACCAAATATAACACATTTTGACGGGAATAAAATAATATTTTTACTCCAACAAAGTGATTCCCAAAGTGCCATCAGCCAAGAACATTGGCATAAAAAGCTGACAAATTGTTTATAAAATTGGAAGAAACTGACAAGTGGATAGCAGAAGAAGAAGTGGCAGGCCTAAAAAAAAAAAACTACCTACAGGAAGTGAACAGTATCTGAGAAAAAGGAGGAAAAAAATCCAGTGAAGAGCTGACACAGGATCCGAGCAATGCACCTGGTGCAAGTGTAAGTAAAGTAAAGCAATTAAGTAAAATTTATTTTTTAAGTGCTTCTCACAGACAAACAGTCACAAAGTGCTGCACGCACACACACAAAAAGAGTGAAATAAATAAGAACATTAAGTGCCACAACAGCTGTTTAAAAAGACACAATAAGACATATAAAAACTAAAATATATTTAGTTTAAAAATAAATAAATAATTCAATAAAAATTCTCATCAGAAAGCCTGTTTAAACAAAAAATATTTTAAATGCTTTTTAAAAGAATCCACATAGTCAACTAAACACAGTTGTGGCAGTGGACTATCCCACGGTCTTGGTGACTCATACTGAAATTCAGCATATTTCAGTATGAGTCACAGCTAGTATGTATCACTTTTATTTTATAATGTGCTTCATAATTTGGTCACATACCTAATTTGTCATTTTTAGAAAAGTCTCAAGAGCATTTTCAAGATTTGGTTAGACTTGTACTCACAAATCATTCTGACAGTATTATCAATCAATATTAGCATAGCCACCGATAAATCAGTATTTCTAAACACTGGTATTGCCATCGACTCCCAGACTCCCTCATAGGTCAGGCTTGAGATTTCGACGTGTATGTTGTATGAGCTAGTGACAAACAAACCTCTGAATCTGTTTTGTGACCTTAACTTATCGACGCCTCACCAAAAGAGTGCAACAGTTCTTTAAATTCAAACTGAAAAGAGAGTCTGCCACTGTTTGGCATCATCAAGTGATGATTGTTTTGGGTTAATGTAAGAATTTTTTTTCAGTGACTATGACTATGACTTGACTATGACCCTATGACTTAAACTGCCTGAGGTTACGTCTTTAATTGCTCCAATAATAAAACACTGTTATCATAGACTTTTTGTGACAAATAAATCAAATAGTAAAACAGACAGAGATAAATGACAAAATCTTAGTAACCAGCAGGTAAGACCCACACGCAGAGATCACATCCCCTGCAAGCCTTTCATCTACAGCTCCAGATGCTATAATGGGCTCCCTCAGGAAGATATCCACCACTTTGCTTGTGGCAAAAAAAAACAGGCATGCTCTTTCTCCGGGTTTCTGCTAGAGCTCAGAAGTGGTACAAATCACATCTTTAGGGATTTCATTATTTGTACATTAAAGCTCAGCATCACGAACCTTTTCCTCTTCACAACACCATCGCCAAAGGAGTGAATGTTCCCCTTGAGTGCCTGAGAACAAGAGAAAAATCCTTTCATGATCAGAAACATCGTGTATACAAGCCTCATGCCAAGACAAATGGAAATGAAGCCACACGTGGCTTTGATAGCTCTGACAGGCATCTGACAGCCGCTCTTCGGTATCATTAATAGTAAAAAGTAAATCAGGAAGTGCACGGTGAATAATTAAACAACATGATCGTTTATTTAGCTCTGTTCCATTCATTTCAGTTCAGTTTTATTTATGTAGTAGCAGTTCACATTTACTGTGATCTAATTTCTTTTGTAAGGTAAAGAAAACACCAACAATCAGAAAATCCCCAACGAGGACGTATGTGGTGAGAGTAGAAAGAAAGAACTCCCTTTAAACAGGAAGAAACCCCAAAGGTGAAGGCAAAGAAAGCTAGGGTTCATGCCACAACTGCCTGCAATCCAGCAACCACATGGTACAGCTTTAAAAAGTAGTAAAAATTCTTAAGCTTATACTAAGACTAATTTATGGGGTATTGGACAAAGTATTTTGGAAATAAAGTCATGATTGTCCAACAATATAAGGCAAAACATTAAGGAGAGATGGGAGACTGATAAGAGGAAGAAGGACTGTTTTCTTGGCAAGCATTAGAGAAAGCAGCAAACTCTCCTTGTATTGATCTTGTACATGAATCCGTGTGGGCAGCCAAGCAGAGAGGGATGATGAGTGAGTGATTCTGCGTTTCAGTGTGACTGTCACCCAAAACACCTGAACTGGTGGACACGAAGGTAAATGTCTCTGTCTGTGTCAACTAATCCTATTTGACATTTGTTGTTTTAAAGGATTTTGCATTCACTGTCATGTAAATGTGTTTTTTTTTTTTACACATATCCATCCACAAATCAGATGTGGGAGAGGTAGAAATGTCCTGGCTAAATTTGATTTTAAGGAAATATATACATTCTGTGTTATTTGTTATGTGAGTTTTGCTCTGTATGTCTGAGCCAAGCAAACCTTGAGTAACATATGTTTTTATGGAAGGTATCGAGATGTGCAACGCTTTGCTGTCCCCATGAACTGTGGTAAATATAAAGGAGATGATCTGAAATAATGTAAGTGTGACAGCAAAATAACAAAATAAGAAATTAGAAAGGGGGCGAATACTTTTTCGTGGCTCGTTTTAAGTTGTAGTAAAGTGAGAATAAATCTGACAGGCAGGAGAAATACAGACGGGAAAAAAGTGAGGTAAGACTCATCTTAGAGGAGAGAGACGGGTGCACTTTACTCAAACTATTTTTTCTTTTTACACGATGATGAATTTCTAGCAGCACAGGCAAGGACTTCTGGGAAACAAATAGAACATCACATTGAACCAGATCCAGAGAAATAAGCTGTTCTGTTCACTCAAAAACAGAACACAACACACCGCTGAGTGTGAATAATTGATAGGATACCTCCCTGTGACAAGGTCAGGAGAGGGGAAAACAACTTCCTCCATCTCAGCCCACAATGCAACTGTCTCCTCCATGTTAACACTGACAACTTATTTCCTTGCTCAGGAATTACTTTATAGGAGTAAATATTCTGTGATGTGATGGACTCCTGCTGAACCAGGTTCTCTTTGGAGAGACAACACAAACATCCATATAATGATGGCTCCTTATGAAAACATATAAAGTCTCAATAACCAGCAGATGGAGGGTAATTATAAAAAACGAGGCAATTTTCTGCTTGATCTATTGCCAGGCGTGTAGATGACAAGAAGTCATGCTATGCTGGTATAGATTTTAGCCTCAAGTGATGTAACCCCATGCACTGACCTTGGAAGGGTAACGCCTCAGTACCATATACAGTCATTGAAAAAGAAAGTACAAACCACAATGTAGTAGCTTATACAAACGCCTTTAGTAGTTATTTTTCATCTCTCAAGTCAATGTGGAGAAATTTCAGCCCACGCTTCTTTATAGCTTTGCTTCAGTTCATTGGCATTTATGGACATTCGTTTATGCATCAGTCTCACTCTTAAGGTCCTACCAGAGCATTTGAGTCAGATTGAGGTTTGCAACATTTTGAGTCTTTTCTTTTTCAGCCATTCACTTGTAGATTTGCTGCTGCGTCCTGCTTGTTATCCTGCCCCGTGACCCAGTTTGACTTCAGCAGAGGCCTTCACAGTCGACTGCAAGAAACCCAGCTCCTGTGGTTGTAAAACAAGCCCAAATCAACACCCCTCCACCACCATGCTTACAGTTGGTATGAGGTGTTTACACCGGTCTGCTCTGTCAGGTTTTCACCAAACATGGTGCTGTGCATTGTGGCCAAATGTCTCCACTTTGGTCCTGTCTGTTCAAAGAACATTGCAAAGTTTTTTATGACATGCACTGATATTTGGAAGCTATAATTTTAAGTTGATTTTCTAAAATTCACAGTCCCCTGACTGTTGGGGAGTAAAATAATTTCCTCTCCCACATCCTTCTAACCTTTAGCTGAAGAGGTCATCCACCTACCTTTTGCAAACTGATAAGCTGATATTTACATTCGATTTACACAGAAAGTGGGTAGTTGTTGCAAGGGGGAGAAAGAAACCACAGTGTGAACTTGTGTGTAGCTTATGTATGATATATTTCTATTTCTGTAATTTGAGCAACACAATGCAGTGCTATTAATGCCTTCCAGAAATGACTGTATTTACTGATAAAGGTCATCACATCTCGCTGCTCAATGATGGCCCAATTTTCACTCCAGTTTTATGTCCTGCCTTTCAGCTATGACATAAATGAAAGAGTCTTGTTCAAACGAACAAATGAAATTGCTTTCATGTTTTATTCCAGTGGTTATTTCAGTTAATGGAATGGCTACTTGAGGTTGCCTCTCAAAGTGACGCATTTCCTACAAACCAAAACGTATGCTTATAAAATTTTATTTTATACAACTTCACAGAGAAAATAAATATGTTCATAGCAGGACAATGACCCCACAAAAACTTGGTTTTTCAAATGGATAAAGCAGGCTAACATTAAGCATCAAAAATGACCTTCAACCCAACCTCAACCTATTGAAAATTTCTGCACTGTGCTTTGATTGAGTGTATGTAAACTTCTGACCACAACTGCAAAATCCCTTCACTGTTACAATGAATCAGACTATCCACGCGATCTCAACACATGCAAACAAATCTACTTTTGATGAAAGAATAGTTCCTGTGTTTTTTTTTCCGGCCTATTTCCTACACTGCATCCCCACATGTTCACGTTGAACAGTTATCTGTATTTAGATAAATTATGAAGTAAGGTTTTGGCCTTTATGTAACAGGTACGCTTACATGTTTGTTAGTTTGTGACTTTGTGTATTTACAAAAAAAAAAAAAAAAATGTATTTACTTTTTAATAAAATGATCAATAATATTGAAGTTGGTTGTTCCTATTTAGTTTTTACAATCTGCATGAGTGCGAAATGAAGAAAAACAGTTTCTTTAAAAAGAACAAGGCAATACACTTTAATGTGTCTGCTGCTGGCTTTTGAAATTGCCTGAGTATAAATTTATTAAGTCTCTGAACAACAACAGACAGAAGTTTCAGCCAAATGATGCATGCATCAGCACTATTCTGTTGGCTTCCTGCCAGAATAATTTCAATTTCTGCCTGTTTTTACTCAGACCAACTAGACCATACTGCTGGTTGATTGATTTGCAGTTTTTTTTTATTGTCTTTTTATTTATTTTTTTTTAGATCTTGGCTGCAGTTCCGTTGTTGGCATAACGTACACCAACAACAGCAGTTTCTGCAGCTTCTGGTTTTGCCACAACAGCAACGTCATTGACATTATTTAAAATCAATACAGGAGTAATTATATTCTTTCCCTAACATACAGTAGAGTTTGAGAAATAAATGGCGACAACAAATCCTTCAGACATGTAATTATTCCTTTTCAAAGACACTGTCAATATTGCTTCAGTTTATTCTTTTAGTTGCGTTAGACCTAAAAATAAATGTAACTAAAGGCAAAACAAAAAAGTCATCGTTTGTGCTGTTAAAAATGTGGATATTTAAGCTTTCCCAGAATTTATGCAAACTCGCTGCAAACAATCATTCTTGTTTGCAGTACTGAAGACCGTGTGGAAATTATTCCAATGTCCTACCCAGCTTTACTTGCCTAGAATTTGTCTTGTGTGAGACTGTTTACAGTTTCTCAGTGTGAAAAATGTCATAGCTGACTGCAGTTATTCTCCACTAGAGCTCTTGGCTGACATTGGAAACAGATTGAGGTTTAATCAACCACAAAGCAGTTTTTACCAACAAGCTCATTTACACAGAGTAATTCAAATGGGCAGCAGAACAAGGCACATGCATCATACAAACAAACTGGTTCACTTTGGGATACAGTATGTCTCAATGTTAGACCAGACAGAGACCAAACAGCTAGCAGAGCGAAGACTGGATTCTGGTCGGCCATGTGGTCTAGAAAGTTTTTTAAGTGCATGCCAAGTGAGCCTCATCATCATTACGCACACATTAATAGGGTGATAGACAGGTCAAAAGGCATCTGGACGTCTGGCTTAAAGCTACTACTGTACTTTGTCTCAGCAGCAGCCTGAACAGAACATTGACTTGGTTGCTTCTGTAACAGCATTTTAATGACCATGCTAACGTGTAATTAAATTCTGCTTTTCAGTCAAAGTCAAATTTGAAACCAGATGCTTTTTGACTAAACACATCAGACTTATTTCAGGCATGCTAGATATAAAATGCGGTAATGTGAAATTTGAACAAAGAGTCTTTCTGTAGGGCTGGGGAGGTGGCAGGTTATATTTATCTTTCGTGCAGAGTTAGACGAGCTACAGTAAGAAGAATCTAACAACAATTGGACTCTAAATGAGCAAGATTTCCACAAAAGATGTTATATTTTTTGTAATGCTTGCGTGCGTGCATGTCATTCTTTCTGTCTGTAAACATGATAGCTTGAAGGTTTTGAACGAATTATGATAAAATCTTGTATGGGTGTAAAACTGGATCATGTTAACAGTCCATTCAAATTTGGCTTACCACAAAGAAAACAAATTGAATATATACAAAATATAACAATATTCCCTTAAACGTAAATACGGCCCAGAGAGTGAGCTGCCTTGGCGAAGGTTTGCGCTCTTGGAGTGCTTCTTCTTCTATCATAAGTTTGATGTACCAACGCCTCTAAAACTCATCACAACACATCTTGTTTGTAACAATTCCAAAGTGGAAGACTAACCGTTTCCAATTATATGGAAGGTTTGTGTTGATTTGTTTCATGGCTAACAGTAGCATGTTCCTGACATCGCTTTTGACTGACAAGACACTGAAGATCTCTACTCTCTACTCTCCATGCTGTTGTTCATTTAATGGTCCAAGTTTAAATGGCTCAAAGGCTACTGGTTACTGGAGGTGAAAAGAATCTATCAAAGATCAGAAAATAGAGAATTTTTCTAAAGAAAAATAAACAAATCAACAGTTCTTGTGTCTTTCTGCTTCCATCATTTTTTGATACCTTTCCATAATACAGTGCTGCCCACATTGAAACACACGTATGAGCGATTTGTAGTCAATCTCTGGGAACTGGAGTTGATATTTCAATCCAGAGCAAGCTGACATCTGAACTCCAGGTATTTTATTCTCACATTTGTGTACATGAAAGTACTGTTCGTCAGACGTGATGAAGAGCAGACAGCCTCCACTGAAGGCAAGTAAGTGGTGCAACAGATTGAAAGCACACAATGGAAGGGTCAGAGCAGTCGTTTTTACAGTGTTTACGGTGAAGACTTTTCAGTCCCGATTTGTTTAAAATGATGACAGCACATGCTATATTTAGCAGAATATTTAATCCATTAGTCATATTTGTTAAATAAACACAGAAATGACATGTTTCCACAGTAGTCGAGGGTTGTTATTCAAGGTTAAGGTGGATGTGATAAGCATAAGGCTCTGTCTAAATGAGGGGAAATGAAGCTGAAAACTGCAGATGTGTACTTACGTTTTCCATTTTAAACGCTCACTGAGTGACAGATCCAAGCCAAGTCACGGATAAAAGGGTAGAGAGCTGAATAGTCACATCATACCATGTGAGAACAATCAGCTGTTTATGAGAGGGAAACTGTTAGCTGGCAACATTAGCAAGAATAATGTTAACCAGCTATTGTTTAGACAGCTCGTCAGCTACCCAGAGACAGAAGAGTCGTGTCTTATCTGCTGATAATAATTAATTGTGACTATATTGACAGTAAATAAGCATGTTTATTTTATGCAGGTTTTCACGTGTTAGAGCCCTGACTTCAGTTCAGGAGATGACTCTTGAGGTGAGGAGGAAGAGGATGGCATTTTATTAAGATGCCAGTGGCAGCGTTTCCTTTCTTCACATTTTTGTTTCTTTGGTGAGGGGGACTTAATCTCTGATGATAAAACACAGGTACGATGCTTCATATCTCGAGTCTGAAGGTGCAGGCATGAAGTGAAATGTCCCTCCACCACAGGCGGACGCCTACATATGTGGCCAGTCTCTAGCCACACATGTAAAACACAGTTAGTTGGAAAGGAGAGGTGCTTCCACCCACTGCATTCAAATATGGTTGCTTCCACAGACCACTTCCCCATTCCTGTGTATTTCTAATGGATAAATTATAGGTTCATCAGAAAAAAAACAATTTGTTGGAAGACATAATCACACACACACTAATCTTTGTATACTGATGAATACAATACATTTTTTTCCCATTTAATAATTACATAAAATTACTGACTGCACTTGTGGGTAATGATCAGTGTTCTGCAGGAGAACTGACACCTTAAGTTGGAAATTGCATTAATAGTTTGTTTTTTAGGATGCCCACTACCTCATTTGCTCCATCAGCTAAAACCCCACCCCACTGCTGATGCTGAACTCACAATGTGACTTGTGCTTGTACAGCAGGATGGTTGAGAGGAAGTGAGACAGGCACAGATTTGTACTGGACTGATTTTAATGGATTTTTTCAATTACAGTAAATGAAGAGCTACAGTGGATTGCACAAATGGCGTGTGTGTTGTCGTACAGATAAAACCCCAAAAGAGTTCTGACATGTCTCAACCTCTTGTTTAAAAAACACAAAGCTCTTTAGCAAGCATAATTCTCAGAGATGTTCCTGTAACAACATTCAGCTGTTTCTACACAGACCCCAACATTAGTAACTGCTGGGAAGTTCTTCACTTGTGCATACCAAACCCTCCCACATTTACTAGCAAATATCCAGAGCTGCCTCCTCTCTTTGTGGCAGTTTATTTATATCAAGTTTTGGCCAAACAAAAATGGCATGCAATATTTTTTGTTCACCTTCTTGTTGCTCTTTAAGTAAAACAATTGTTCTGCATGGCAAAAAAGAAATCTCTGTCCAAAACTGTGAGAGCCACGATCACTTCTAACTTTTGGTCAGTAGGTGGCAGCTGAGCCTCAGGTTGCAGATGATCTTGTGAGGTCTTTACCTTGCCACCTAAAGTGCCCTGAGGTGGATAACTTATGTTGTGAGTTGGAAGTGCATATTAAAAAAAAAATAAAATCGGAAAATCTGCACATCGATACTAGAAATCAGCCTGAAGACACGGTTTCATAGCAAGGTTATTTAGAAAAATGTCTGTTTGACATTGTTCCAGCAGTAACTCGTGCTTCATCAATTTTAACTGAGCAGGACTTTGCCTGATTAAAGCCTCCCAAAAATCCTGATTAAAACAAAGCACAGAACAAACATGAAAACAAAGTAAAACTAAAAGCCTAAAAATCAGCCCCCCCAAGAACGAGCTTCCCTGACAGGCGAATGTCACTGAGCTGAGGTCCCACATGTTGGTAACTCGGGTCTTCCATCCCAAATTTGAATCCTCCACCCTCAAGGATGCCATCTGAAGACATTTCACTTCTTTGGATGCTATTAAAGATAACAGAAAACAGAGGGGGGAATTAAAGTGATTTAATAAATAAATACATAAATAAAATGTACATTCCACATCCAGGTTCTCTTTTTTTTCTTAAGAATAGAAGGTCACTCTCTGATGAGCTAAGACAGGATGCCAAAATGACTGCAATAAAGACAAGCCCAAATTAGATTAACATAGGCCAAACCAAAGAGAAAACCAGTCACTAATCCAAACCCAGGATCTTAGAGGAATATCATAAACGACATCACTAATTGACCAACCGATGTCCACGGCCAACTTTTCATGATAAAACTCGACTGGAAATTTACCCGTCTGCCCCCATCTGACCTGCCATCCTATCCAGTTAAACGTTTCACAAATCAGGGGTGCCTTTTCCTGGGACCACAGACAGTCATTAGAGATATTTGTCTCCATTTAATATCCATTTTCTTCAGATGGGCAGCAGAAGGATGCAGCAGCATCATCTGAATGCTGAGGACAGGAGGTACAGAGTGCCATGTAGGGCACAACTAAATGAGGTAGTAACAAGATTTTAGGAAATTCAAATGCACTGCTGATGACAGCGTAGTTAGTAGATGGGAATTAGCGGTGAATCATCCTGAACCAGTGTCACACAGTGGAAATTTGTATTCATCTTTTATATTGGTTTTATTCTGATTTTAGTGTTTATTTGTGAGTGTAGTTTTTATTTGCATGAATTTATTCTGTTTGTAATGCATGTTTTTAGGTTTTTTATATGACATTGTTTTAATCCACTGTGGACTGGCTGGGCATGGGACAAATTGGCTAATGGCGATTACCTGCTGAGGTATGGGTGTGTCCAGAAGTGGCCTATCAGCTGTTTAAAGGACCTATTAAAAGGAAGCTGGCTGAGCACTGGAGGGGAGAGGCCCCAGATATGAAGAGGAACGCATGAAGGCCAGGTGTAAAAGAGGGACCGGCTGCCTGTTTGTGGGGTGTGACGGCTCATTTGGAGACGGACCGGTCCCGGCAGCAAGAACGGCAACAATAGGAGAGAACGCGTTTGATCGACAGCAGGGCAGAGGTACACCTCTGTCTGCATTTGTGAGTAGTGTCTCCACTGTGGTTCACCGGGTGCAGCCTTGTTGGGAGAGGGTCGCCAGACCAGCTTCCAGGACAATGGTTCTGGCCAGTATTTGTTTACTAACAGGGCGATGCCACGAGGGGAGCCGCGGTGGCATCGAGCGACAGACTCCAGTGCACAGCGCGAGCTGGGCTGGGATGTGACGAGACGGGGATAGGAGGCTTCTCCTCGTCTGCCTGGGACAGGAACATTCGTCCTGGGTTGTGGGTCGGTTGCATCGTGGGACTAGGTGGGGGTTTTAGTGCATGAAGAAAACTGTATTTTTACCAGTTTTAGAATTGTTTTATCTAGTCTTGGTGGGAATTTTAGCATATTGAGCACATTTTATTGTATACTTTTTTATTCCTGCTATCCGCTTCGGGGAATAAACCTTTTCTGATTATACCTGTACCATCTCTGTGCCCCGGGTTTTTGATTCGCTTGCTCCCCTTGTATTTAAGGAACCCCCCTTTATTATGACATTCTGGCGCACCAACTTTAGTGTCTATACCAGCACGCTAGAGCTCAGAATTTTAATGCAGCAGAATCATGGCCAATTTGGGTGAATGTAAATCAGAACGAGTTGTTGCCATTTTGTTTTGCATCCATGCATAAAATACACCAGAACTCACATCCCTAAACTATCCACGCCAACCAGAACAACAATGAATCAGAGAAAAGCACATTTAATAAACTCTCAGCCACCGTGCCAGGCCAGAGGCAATGAGAGAGGTGTACTAAAACGTCAGACGTCGACACCAGCCGCCAGAGGAAGATATGTGATAAAGATGCAGATGTCTGGACACAGCTTGCCAGGTCTGAGAGCGATGGACTGCAGCATTGGGCTGCAGTGCAGTGAGACAGCTTGAAACGGAGTAATGAACTTGAAAGTGAATTCTGGGAACACGGCAATGTTTCTGCTGAACCAACGCACAAGTTAAAAATAACATTTCCACTGTATATACTGACAAAAGTCAAATATCCATTCGAGGAGAGAGTCTTAGTTAGAGCTTAGAAAAACCACTGAGGACACAGTAAAGCACAGGAGCGGGGGTGGGTTTAAGAAATCAGTGTTCTCCAAAAGAGGTTTTTGGTAGAAAAGAGGGAATATTTTATTCATTAAAGCACAACATATGGGTAGCTTAACTACCCACATATTCTGAGACAGGAAAAACCCTGATAAGTAAGCCCTTAGTTTCGCTTTTGAATGTCTGCCCTCAAGTAATCTATATAAAAGGTACAAGTGCAGCCACGAAACAGAGGATGTAAACTTTTGACATTTTCAATTGGTTTATATTTCAAGTGGATATTTGTTTCGGAGACATTAAATTGCACCAGAAAAAGGACAGAAGACATATCTGAATAAACTTACATGTTGTTGTGCCTAGTTTATTCTGTCCAAGTCATAATTTAAATAACCTCCCTGAAAATGTTTAAACTGGTTAGTGCCCAGCAGGTAAAGTTAACCGTCTCCGGAAGTCAACTCAAGTCTCCCGCAAACTTGAAGCCACCACAACACAAAAAGAAAACAAAAACAATGTCTGATACTTACAGCGGCAGCCAGTGCCTGTTCTAGGTCTTCGATGATGTCGGCTTCGTCTTCCAGGCCAACGGAGAGCCGGATCAGGGTGTCGCCGATGCCCAGCACATTCCTCTCATTTTCTGGCACTGACGCATGGGTCATAATCGCCCTGAATGGTATGATAGAGAAGGATTACATATGAGCAGTGTGCAGAAAAACATGCTGAGATTCTAATGGAGCGGATAGACAGTGACTTCATAATGGAAATAAAGTGTTGCAATTAGTTTGAGAGAGTCTGACAGGGCTCATCTATTGGTCTCTGCTGCCCCCTAGTGGTGGTCTGTGTTAAACTCCAGCATAGCTTACAGTAAACCATTTACAGAAGAGGGTACTTTTAACACTACCAAGAATTAAAAACACTACAGTGACACTTACGGGTGTTCTGCTAAACATTCGTATCCACCGAGGCTTTCGGCAATCGCAAACATCTGAAATAAGACCACAAAGGACATGAAGATGAAGTGAAACACGGTGCAGGACGTAATGTGTACACGCCAGCACAAAAGTTTCAAGGGAATTACAACAAATGAACAAGACAATTAGTAACCCACAACAGAAACAAGCCAAAGCAGCACTCTTCACTGTTATTCGTGGTCTGGATCATTTTCAGACATTAACAGCAAGCATATGTAGGCCTTTCACACACACAGTGAAATCCACATTCTGTTCTTCTTGGATCATGCTGCCTCACAATGGTCCACTTGTAACCAATACTACAATAAAATCTGGTCAAATTAACATGAAACCAATGTTTTTCCAGTGTGAAAAAAATGTGATGAATTTGGCAGCATACGCCAGCAAGTATAAACTACTGTCACATGTTAATTATGGCTATTATAATGTAATGAAATAATATCCACTTTGTAAATTTGTAATGTGTCTTGTAGAAAAACAACGTTTGAGAATGTCACTGTCTTTGGGCGTGTCTGTCCGGTCAGTGAGGGAATCTGATCCTGATACAGACTCTATGCAGTCTTATGAAAAACTTAAGTACACCCCATGATTCAGTAGTTATAGAACCACCTTTAGAAGCAACAACTTGAAGTAATCGTTTTCCAAATGGCTTCTTTACATTGAGGTCTGCAGGCATTCATTTATGCACAGCTCTCTTAATGTCCCACCACAGTATTTCAGTCAGGTTGAGGTCTGGGCTTTGGACCATTGCAACACCTTGTTTCTTCTCTTTGGTCAACCATTCTGTTGTAGATTTGCTGCTGTGCTTGGGATCATTGTCCTGCTGCATGACCCAGTTTAGCCGTGTGACAGGTAGCCTCACATTAGACTCCATAATACTTTGGTATACACAGAAGTTCATGGTCGACTTGGTGAGTGCAAGGTGCTCAGACCAAATCATCACCCATGCACCACCGTGCCCAACAGTTGTGATAAACATTTTTGTCTTGTGCAAAATAATAGTTTGCACACAAAATTGCAGTTGGATTTATGAAACAGTTGTACCGGCCTGTTATGTTCTTACCGCAGTGCGTATGTTCATCGTTCACGACCAACAGTCTTGTTTAATCTTCATACAATTTGCAACCGATCTGCACACTACCCCGCCCCATTTCTCTATATAAGGAAGTAGGTTTACCTCTAGGTGCAGCTGAGAAAGCTGTGACAGTGTTGTAAGAGAAAGCCTACACCTCTAAGGCAAGAAATAAGAAGAAAGTGAAATTATAGCGTCTGAGGTCCAAACAGGAAGCCAGAAGAGACAGTAGCTCAACTAAGCTAACTATAACTATAAACTTATGTGCGTTACATCAGTTTCATGTTTTGGACTATGTTAAACTGCACTGTCCCTTTTAAATAAATAAATTCAAAATTCAAACTATTTCTTTGTAATCCCTACAAACACAGTAAGGGTGTATTAAGTTTTTTACAGCGCTACATCTCACATAATTTTCCTAAAGCCCAGCAACCTGCTTATTACCGTAAATGCAAAATCAAACAGGCCAGAATAAATAAAAACTTTCAGCCAAATTACTTTGAGGTTACTGAGGAAGGCAGTAGCATGCTCAAGTTTCCCTTTAATGTCGAAGGCAATCATCCCTGGACACCCAGTACACTGTCTCTTCATCACTTCATACTGTGGGTGAGACGGCAGGCCTGTATCAAAAGAGGGAAGACATATTTCAAAATTTTAAACATAATTTTAAAGAAAAAGTTGTAAACATACGGCTTTTAATTTAAATAGGAAAACTGGCTAAATGATATTTTATAGGCAAAAGCTGTAAATAATTGGCAAAAACAGCACAACAAGATCAAAGTCAGTTATTTACCCATGAACACCAAAATAAGTTGGAGGGAAAGTGCTGATTAATCAGTTTGCTTAGTTAAATATTAGCACAGAGGAGGGATAAAAATTTTTGTGAATGAGACACGTTTGGTTGGCTACTTTTAATAGAAAATTATTTATTTATTTCCTAGAAAAAGAGGGCAACACATTACCAGGGACGGGATTGCGTTTTGCTAGAAAACCGAAAAAATGCGTGCGACAGGTCACCGCTCAGCAACGTGAACTCAAATGACCGACAGTGACAATGGTTTAAAGAACAATGGTTCTTTGGTTCAGTGTTGTTGTGTCAGTGAAAACGACAATAAAGAAAAACTCCTATAAATGTAGGAGGTTTTTAAAAATGTATAAATAAGAAAATGGTCTAATTGATCTACTAAATAGCTGGCAAACAAAGCATAAAGAGATGAAACCAGGAAAGGTCAGACCTTTATAGTTTAACTGCACGACCACCAGAGTTGTGAAAAAAAAAAAAGACAGTGTTTCATTGGGGAAGGTCACCATTGGGCAATGTGAACTCAAATGACCGAAAAAGACAATGTGCAAACAAACTGTGCAACTTGGGTTTTGCAGCTTACTGCCAGGCTCTTCCATGAAGCTTAAAGCTAGACCAGCACTAGCAATAGCAACAGTAGAGATAATGACGGGCATGTTTTGACAAGTCTGTGGTATGTGTGATTTTAAAATGTTTACAGCAAATCACCTGGGTAGAGGACGCGCTCCACCCTCGGATCAGCCTCCAGAAACTTGGCAACAGCCAGGGCATTCCTAAAGTGCCGCTCCATTCTCAGGTGAAGGGTCTTCAATCCACGGTTACACAGGAAACAGTCAAAAGGAGACGGCACACTACCCAGTGCTAACACGGAGGCGGGATCACATGAAGAAAAGGAAAATCCAAAGAGGTTACAAACAAAGCCTCCCAAAAATCCAGATCAACAAATACCTTCCTACTGAAGAGAATTTAAACTGGTCAGAACTTTAGCCTCCAAATACAGTGTGTGGCATGGAGGCATATAAAGAGGTTTATTGTATATTTCCATACAAATCACACTTGATGCACTCTTTGTATTTAATCACCATTTTGCAGGAACTTCAGTTGCTCGTACAGATCCTCCCTGTTCATGGAGACGAGACCCATCACCACATCGCTGTGGCCTGCCAAACAAATTACACAACAATAAAGAGAAGTCCAAAACACAGAGAGTTTATACTGGAGTTGACTTTGTTGCTCTTTTGTGTTTGTGTTTGTGTTTGTGCGGTTTTGTATCTGTGTGATGTTGGTGGGGCAAAACTATAACTGGGTGAGTATCAAATTCAAACACCTTGACAAAAGTTCTAATTTCACTGGTGATCACTGCATGTGTTGCTCTGTGGTAATCATAGATTGGCAACGTGGACATTTTAGCATTTTAGCAATGCTTTACAATTATTATTCATCTAAGAGCTTGGACCATGACCAAGTCTAAGATCTTATTTCACCCATTTCAGTCTTACTTTGGTACATTTTGGAGACATTTTTAGGACTAAAGTAATTAATCCATTCTAGCGTGCAACAGATCATGTGACTAAGATCACAAAATGTTTGCATCGATTTCTAATGCAAATGTTAGGTTAGTAAAATCGAACCTACCATTCATGTATTTGGTGGCCGAGTACATGCAGATATCAGCTCCCAAAGCCAAGGGGCGCTAAAGGTACACAAGAGAAACAAGAGTAAATCATTTCCTGAATTATTCCAGCATGAACTGGAATTTGATTGCAGGAGGTTATCGAACTGTTGTTACACAATCAACAGCGCACAAAATGCCCCGTGGGTCAAGTTTCACCTGAAAGTAGGATGACATGAAGGTGTTGTCCACGACCACTACTATGTCTTTGTTGTGCTTGTGGACCAAGTCGGAGCAGGCCTTGATGTCCACCACCTTCATCATGGGGTTGGTGGGTGTTTCAATCCACACCAGCTACATGAGCAAAAAGATGATGTCATTTCACTGTATAAGTCAAAGCAAACATGGGGTGTGTGTGTGTGTGTGTGGTGTGGGAGGGGGCGGACTTCCAGAAGGAAAAAAAATAAATAAATAAATCATCCAATCCCTCGAACTGCTGATTCACAATGACTGTTTCAGTTAG